>NQII01011001.1:1748-30229 GCA_002778355.1 Clitarchus hookeri
TTTTTATTGCCAGCACTGGCCTAATGAAAGGCAGTCGCAGTGGCGTTTATAGTTTTGGGGCAAACCTGGGTCCCCTTCTATAGGTGTGTGCGGATCCCAATGAGGAACCATAGTCGAGCAGACCACAAGGAACCATCTATGGCATAGGTTATGAATACACCCTCAACCACGAATTAGGACATCATGTGACTAATAGACAAAAGTGAAATGTATGATTTTCTTGTAGCATCTCAGCATCTTGTCGCTTTTCTTTACTTATTTAACAGTGAAGTGAATATTTTTTTTGTTAAGTTTGATTACACATTGTAAATGTAAATTGTTGTCTAGGAGCAGAGGCACAGTGGTTTGAAGAGTAGCCATATACAAGATAGGTTTCGCTTTGGGAAATATTTCTTCAAAATCTATCCCAAACCAAGGGGGGTAATATAATGATGCAGTATTATTAATTATTGGGATACGCGTTCATTTTCTTTCGCTGTGCCAGACGTCGTATATATTTTATCGGGATGTGAAATTAAAACCGTTTACTGTGGTATAATGTTTGTCGGGCATACGTTGCCTTTTCTGAAATCGTAGTCTTTTTTTAGCATCAGCATTAGAAGATAGAAGCTTTTCCAAACTGCATCGACAGTTTGTGTTCTAGAAGTTCAATTATATTTTACTGACGATTCAGTTTGAATGGCTACGCAGTTTGGCGAGCATGGGAAAAGGAGGCCAGCCCACACCAGAACCTTATCTGCCAAGAGAGGTGTGATAGGCACGCAACAAATACCGAGTGTGTCTGTCGCCATACAGCAGTTGACATCCAGTGATCGAGCAGATGACAACCAGCAACTCGCTAAGGCCGCATCAAGCATGGCGAATAGACCCCACACTGCCAACTTTATTCTGCTCATTTAATTCTCAGCTGGTGCGGGAGGTCGCTGCCTCTGTTTTTATTCTGGCAATGAAAATTATCAAGACGTAAATAATCAATTAACCACTGAGGCGCTGTTCTGTGCTTGTCTGTTTATCTGTGAACCTGTTTGTACTCGGAAAGCCTGAAGATCGTATGTGAACTTTTTCAATTGATTGGTAAATAAAAGTTTAGAACAAATAAACCGGAACTTGACTTCTTTATTTAATATTTTATTGGCACCTTTTTTTATAGAGTTTCATGTTGCTACCACTGAGTTAACCGAGTTGTAACTTTCAGCGGTCAATACCTTGATGTGCGTTGTTACAAATATGACGTCCCGAACGTGGGGCAACATTACACCAGTCTCACAGTAAGAAACTGTGCTGTACATTATCTGTGAATACAGTTCAACTAATAAACACAACAAAGACAGTAATTAAAAAAAAAAAGATTTGACTGTATTATTATTACTGTAAATAATACATTAACAATTATTTCACCTAAACTTGCCTAAATAAAGAATACAAAATCACAAAGTACTCTATATAAGTGATTGTGAGCCGATGCTGAGGTAAGACTTTCACACTCTCTGAAAAAGAAAATACTGTGAGAGAGAATGCAAGCTGAATTTTGAATGTCCCACGTGCACTCGCTCAACTGAGAGCATCTGGAGAGGTTATAGATTGGGCAGCGTGCGAGGTTTTGGGGGGGGGGGCAAGCCTCAGCAGCAGGAGGAATAAAACAGTCTACCTCTCCCCTCTTAGCACCTAGAGGGAGGGTGCAAGGACGTCACGCTGGTTGCTAGGCAACTAACTCCCACCCCGGCACCTGTGCAAGAGGAAAACAAGCTCTGCTGAGGACAGCCACAAGTTACACAATCCAGGCCACATATCTACACATGTTGGCAATGCCGTGCACACGTGGCAAATGTCTGCCTTTTAAAGTAATTTATAATATTTCACTTTAAAATAGTGCGATTTGAGACAAAAGATGAATTAAAATAAGATGATTAAAAGTTATTTATTTACAGTATTCAATAATTAATAATTAAAAACCACATAAACTGATCCTGTATGCTTATTCACATCACAAATTAGGCTGCGTTTGGGTTCTGTGCTTACACATTACATGGTGACAAAAGCTGTTGAGTAGATCTTTTCAGGATATCAAAGTTTAATCAGAAGGTGTGTGTTTGTTGAAATTAATTAATATAAATCCTCTGATCTCCCTACAAAAAGTGAATGAAAATGAACATCATACTTGATAGTACAAGTCACTCGATGTTCAAACAATTTTTGGCAACAAGAGAAGGTCAAGTATACACTTCTGAGCGTATTATTTTATTCAGAAGATGCTGCCTATTGAGTTAAATTAATATTTCTTTTAAAAGCATGTTGATTTTACGCCAGATATGATTATACTTTATGGGAAAAAGAAAGACCTTTAAAAGCAAACAAAAACATTGCAAAAAATAATTACTTGTTAAAATTTATTGGGTAGCATTTACAGGTGAAACCATTTGCTTTGAAATACTACCGTGTTGAAAAGTGGAACTATTTTGAGCAATTAATAATTTTAATGAAATTTCTGCAATCTTAGATAGAGCTGTAGACGTGTAAGAACAGCACAGTGCACACTCTTGGCTGCCGTGACCTTGTTAGAGGTCAGACTCGACGAAGCACTTGACTGCTCCGTGGTGCCGGGCACTTGGCACGAGAACTCTGCATTGCTAAGAACTGAGATGTCGTTATTATTTTTATTAAATGCTTCATGCACTCCACTTATTCAGAAGAAACTTTTGTATTCAAATAATTTAATATTTAAATAACAAATACTACAATTTTCCTGCACTGAAAATTAACTCTGCGATTTGTCAATGTGCGGTATTTAAAAATTTATGATAAGAAAGAAGATCAAGTACATATGTGGGGTATCATTATATTCAGAAGAATTTTGAATACAGAAGAAAATTAATATTCATGCAAAAATCATGTAGATTTTATGGCACAGACGATTGAACATGGACTTACAATGCTTGGTAAAACATTGTGCTGCTCTTTGTTTTTAAAATTTTTGGGAGATAAGGGAAGGCTAAATATACGCCACTAGGATATAATGTTTTTTACAAGACCAATTATAAAAATTAATTAATATTTAATAAAAGAAAATTTTAATTTTCCTGCTACAGAACACTGAACACTTACTTCCTGCAAAAAATGGCAAATTTTGATGTATAGGGTTGGGAGTGGGTCAAAATTAATCCAAAATTTGCGAAAATATCTATAGCGACTTAAGTGTCTTAACAACCATAGTTCTGGAAATTATAAGTGGTGGTTTTAATAAGTTTCTATACTGTAATAAGAGTTTGGTTTTTGATTGAAGATCCTGGTAGCATAAAACTTTGTTTGGAGAATTGTAATTTAATTTAATTTTCTGATATTTTGCTAAAATAGAGTTTAAAAAATTAATTCTTGAGAACGTATATCTTCTTTAGTAAGTGTCCCATACACTTTCCACTTTATTTTACATAAGGAATAGCCTCAAACTTCATATGTTGAATTTTGCCACAACCTGCATATAAATGTACGAAACAAAACTTATGTAATAGTAACTCTGAAGAAAACCTACATAAAGCTGAGTACTGAAAGACAAATAATAAAAAGCTGCAGAAAAAACATTTAATTTCAAGTGAACTTTTATGTGCAAACTGATATAAACATCCATTAACACAACATCGGAATAAAATTTTTTTTTTTTTTACAAAATATGGAAAATGCAAAAATTATAACACCATATTCCAATTCCCACTGTTGGCAACACTGCAGGGATAGATACAGCTATCTCTAGGGCAGTGACCAGCTGACATGGGCCACCGTCACTTCAAATGGAACTCACAACCTCACACACCCAAGGACAATGCTGGCTACACTGGAGAAACATGCTGCTTGCACATCCATGATTAAAAACACCACTGTCAGTGTCTTAAGCTATATCTTGTTCTATTCAAAATGAAGTCAACAAGCGTATTAGAATATCTTAAACTATTTTTCCACACTCAAATTGCTACTGAAATAACAGTCTAGAGCATGATTATGTAGTTAGTTTACAGATAAAGAGACACTACACAGAGTGAGTTCTGATGTGCCTAATAATACCACCCCTCTGAGAAAATGATTTACCACAAACTTCACAGCTATAGGGACGCTCCCCAGAGTTAATTCTGCTGTGCTTAGTAAGGTAACGTTTCCTACTAAATGATTTACTACAAAGTTCACAGGTAAAGGGTTGCTCCCTAGAGTGAGTTCTGCTGTTCACAGTAAGGTGATTTTTTATTAATAAATGATTTACTACACAGTTTACAGCTAAAGGGCCGCTCCCCNTGCACAACAAGAACCCTTTTTAAACCGAAGGATTTTCCACAGTAATCACAAGTATACTTGTTACTGCACTGGTAAGTTGATGAAGGAACAACATGAAGGCTTTGTGTTGTAGAAAATGATGGATTATCTTCACACTTGAAAGGCAAGCACACAACTTCACTACGTTGCCAGCACTTGCAATCTGCAGAAATCACACCACAAGACTTGCACTCCAAGACACTCACAGACAAAGTAGCTTCTGCAATGTTGTCATCTTCAAGTACACTCTTACCCTTCACTCTGTCACTTTCTTCACTGCANACAAAGTAGCTTCTGCAATGTTGTCATCTTCAAGTACACTCTTACCCTTCACTCTGTCACTTTCTTCACTGCAATCCTCTACTTCAGTTCCCTGTGATCCCACTGCGCAACTCATCTCCAAGGCAGAATATTTGCATTCCTGCAACACAAAGCATACTGCTGCACTAACTTCATAACAGCCATCAACGGTATTGTGTTTTTGAGTGAATAAAGAATGGTATAGACTTTTACTTTGGAGTAATATTGTGTCTGTACAAAGATCATTAGAGGTACATATCNGTAATATTGTGTCTGTACAAAGATCATTAGAGGTACATATCGCTCATCTGCAAGGATGATTAATTTCTTGCAGTAATCAAACGAGTGAGAAAGTAATATGTAATTGTAAAGATATCTTACAGTGAAACCTTACTCATTAGCAAGATGTTGCAAAATGCTGTAAATTGTAGAAAGAGGGAAATTTATACTACAGAAACAGCAGCTGGGGCCAAAATGTGTAAAAAAAAACAGAATGGAAAAAAAATATGTATGTAAGTAAAAAAAAGGTTGAACCAAATTTTTTGTAAAAAAAAAAAAAATAAAAAATGCAGCACAATTTTAGAAGCAGGGTTTCAAAGAGGAATTCATGTTTTGCAATGAAGTGTCTGTGTTTCATCAGAAAATTATTTATTACATTTTATAACAACTACCTGCTGCCACTATGTCACCCTTTCGTAACTCGTCCCGCACTAAAGTTCACAGAATTGAGTATTATTCTAATTGAAGCACAGTCCTGGTTTATACTGTTGGTTGCTTATCTATCCGTGTACCCATAAATATAAACAACGCCATGTGACTTTCAGCTGGTGTTTACATCATCTAGTTCATATGTCAACTGCATACTCATCAAATTAACAACAAAAATAATCAATATTGTAAATAACACTATAAAAGCATACATGTTAATTTCAATAAATAATATTGGTTTGTGAATAATGATTTATGTTAATGATTCTCTTTTTGTTTAGACCTATATTTGTGCCTTTAACTTTGGACAATCTAACAGCTAATGGCTAATATGCTCGCCCGTTAAAGACAGGCATGCCTTTAAAGAATACTGCATTATTACACCCTTATATAGAAGGCAAGGTGCCTATGTAATTGATTTAATGACCTAAGAATTATGTATTTAACAGCATTTACAAGTAGAATTAAATTGCATAAATACCTCACAAATCAATATTTCAATACAAAACTACGAACAAACAAATGACAGGCGTTGCTAGTAGATTGTGAGTAATGAAAATGAATGGCTCAAAAGTTGTACACCACACTTCCACAGTAATGTTTGTCATTTGATGCAAGTTTCGTGAGAATTCATCCAGCCACACAGTTTTTTAAAGTACGTGACACTAATGCTTGCTAAGGCCTACTGCTTAGCTTATAGAAAAAAATCACATTCCACTTATAATACTGAAATGCCTACGTTGATATGAACTAACTTCACCAGAATACTATCAACACAATACCTTTGCTACATAAATGTATTTCATGAAACTGCATTCATACATTCAAGTGCATTCTCTCTTGTTTAGTAGAGCCCTGGGAAACTGATTTTTACCACCAAATCATGACAGAAAATGTTTTGTGACAGTTTTGTAAATGAAGCTCCATATATTCTAATTATAATGGTATTATTTTTCTACAGATAATGTCTAGTAATAAAAAATAAAATTTTAAATCTTAAAATTAGTTTATTTGTACTTGTGCAATAGCTATGATATTTATATTTTGCACAAAATGTAAGCCATCTCTTCTGAGTACAACCACCAAGTAAAATTTAAAACTGAGAATTAATTAAAGCTATTTAGTTTGAAATGTCAGATGTACCCGCTGAACACAGGAGCATCCACAAATATGGCATTTGGAGGCAGTTCACAGTTTCGTTTGTGGATGTCTGGCACAGAACTCGATGAAGTGCTAGGAAAGGTGTCGCTAGATGCCATCATTGTTGCAGCAAAGTTCTGGCGGGAATTCACAAATTTTTTAACGAACAACGAATAAAGTTTGCACCTGACTCTTCCAAAATCTCATTTAAAATATAGTAGGTTCCAGGAGGTGTATAATCCATAACAGCTATGTTCACATCAGTTCGGTACTTGAAGATTTGAAGTCCTGCTCTGAGAGTCGGTATCCCGTATTGTTATTTTTTGAAATACTCCTGGTCTTCCAGAACAAAATCCAATGACCTAAATATCAGATTACCCATTACACTTTCCAATGTTCCAAAAACTATATATAAAAGAAGAACAAGTATAAACTAGTTAATATTTGTCCATAATCACTTTAATGATTTTTCTTGTATAAGATTTTTCTAACTGAAGAGATTCATATATTGTCTTTTTCAACAATTTCGTTTAAATTTTACATACTAGGTATGTTGGTGTATGTGTTTCTATAAATGTATTTCCTTTAAATGTCCTAACCTTGTTTATAGCTTGACAGGTTCACATCAGTTTGTACTAATAAAAACGATGCTAATAAATAAATAAATTAATAGTTAAGGGGGAAAGAAAATGTTTTTTTTTTCCATGTAAGGAAAAAGTTTATTTTTCTGAATTTACTTAGTTTGTGAATTTTGCATAATANGAAAATGTTTTTTTTTTCCATGTAAGGAAAAAGTTTATTTTTCTGAATTTACTTAGTTTGTGAATTTTGCATAATACATGTTTGGGTCATTTTAGTGTATTTAGCACAGCTTTAGGGCCCACTCTACAATGGCACAGCTGTGGAAACGTGACNAATGTCCTAACCTTGTTTATAGCTTGACAGGTTCACATCAGTTTGTACTAATAAAAACGATGCTAATAAATAAATTAATTAATAGTTAAGGGGGAAAGAAAATGTTTTTTTTTCCATGTAAGGAAAAAGTTTGTTTTTCTGAATTTACTTAGTTTGTGAATTTTGCATAATGCATGTTTGGGTCATTTTCGTGTATTTAGCACAGCTTTAGGGCCCACTCTACAATGGCACAGCTGTGGAAACGTGACACATATTGAGCTAAAATTACAATAAAATTTATGCAACACGGAACACATACCTGCCTTCCACATTGGCACGTACGAGTTGGCCATCCACGAACTTCTATTTGCCTGTTAATCAGGAATGCAAATACTGTAAAAACCCAGTCAGTTTGATGATACTTATTTTAGTAACAATTGTGGTTTAAAATAAAAGAAATCTTTAGTCTAAAACAATTTTATTTTTATAAACATCGTCCATGGCTTAGCAATATTATTTGTGAAGCAGTGAATACTTCATAAATATTAAATTTGGTCATTATAATAAAACTTATGTCAGAAACTCACAATTCAGGAGTCCACCCCCCAACCCCCCTGGCGCTTCTTCGCTAGTAGAATGCAAATTGCTATGCTGTCAAGCATTAGAAAAGCTGATCCCAATTTGCAGCCTGTTTTGTATCTGTTTTCTAATAGAACAGAACAGTGCATTGCAGAATGGGCCTATGACTGACCAGGTGGAAATCGAGGCCGGTATTCATTGTTGAAGGCTTATTTGGCAAAAAGCTCTATCCATGAAGTACTTCGTCATGCACTCTAATTCGAGCAAAACCAAGCAAATACAAAAAAAGTAGTAAGTTTACTTGTTTGGGTCAAGCTTTTCTTCAAGTATCAGAATATCTGCATTAGTGGCATATGCACACACATTTTTTGGAGAGGCAGTATAAAGCGCAGAGAATTTTTTTGGAGTTAGAGGGGGTCAATCAAAATTACTGGCTTGCTAATGGCCAGCTATCAAATGGTGTCTGGGGGTTCTTTGATGTTATTTTTTTTTGTTTCAAGGTTCAAATTGCGTTATAATTAGGCTTAAATAAACACAAAATCATGTGTGTTATTCTCACACCATTTTTTCTAAATATAAAATTTTCAAAAAGGTCTCTAAATATATTTGATGACCATCAGCATTTCATTATGCTGTCACAACAATTTAAGATATCAAAATTAATTTTAAGAAAAATCAGCAAGGCACGGAAGTTACTTTCCAAGTCCGACAATATCTAGTCTTCTGATATTTGTAGAAAGCTAGGTGTAATCCCTACGCCTCTCCCCAAACCCAACCAGAAACAGATGTGTGCAATATGTTACAACTACACACATCGGAGTTGAAATGTCATGCATATAGCATTGCACAAATACTGCAAATTGGGAAACAATTTTACGGCCTAGCACATCTTCTAATGTATGCACATGTGGTCGCCAGTACAAATGTATGTTTCTCATGTAGATACATTGTTTGCTGCAGACACCCGTATGTTGAAATACTTATTCATGGAATTCATATACAGTTAACTCTCAATGTATAGAAAACAAATGTAACAATTTACCGTATCCACGGCTAATTTTCAGTGGTCCTGGCAAAATTCCTATATAAATAATGGTAAAATTACTCACTTTTACCGTTTATTGGATATTGCATCAATCAAAATATTTTTCAGTCCCGTCACTTAACATTTCCCACAATGATGGTTTTTAAGCTGGTTGCTTATGGAAACGTCTAATAAATGGATGTGAAATACGTTAAGTGCACAGCAGCTTATTACCACTGCAACGCGCCGAAGCAGTACCCAATTCAGCTGATGGTGTCTGTGATGGCGAGCGAGTCTGGCTCTGGCATGTTACCTCCCCTTACATGCCTGACGACAGAGGAAGCAGTTACCTAACAAACAGCCTAACATCTATCCATTAATCTATCTATCTATCTATCTATCTATCTAACCTCTCCCCCTCCCTTCCTCGCCCTCTCTGCTTAACCCTCTTTCTCCCCCCTCTCTCTGTCACTGCTGTGCATGCTAGCTTCTTCTCCTTACAAGCTTGGCGGGAGGGCAATCCATAGAGTACATGAAGCATTAAACCAAACTAATCATGTGATCCCAGTTTAACAACAATGCACAGTTATCCTTTCAAATGCACCGCACAACAGAGCGGCGAAGTGCTCCCCCGGGTCAGACCTCTAACATGGTCATCGCAGCTGGGCGAATGCAAAGGTAATCCCAAGACAGAAATTTTAACAAGAATATGTGTTGCTAAAAATAGCAGCATCTATCAACTAGCATGACAAAGCAAATTACTTCTCCTGAAAATTTTACACAATACATTTCAGCGAGTAATTATTTTTGCAAAGATGTTTCCTTTTGTGACTAAAGGTTGTTTTGTTCCCATAAATTTGGTGTTTAGTCGTATCTGGAATAAAATCTACACAATTTTAAAACCAAATATTAATAACACTTAATGGACAGCAACTTCACAAACAAAATATGCCCAGAAGCGTATACTTGACATCCCCTTGTTGCCATAAATTGTTTGAACATTGAGCGACTTGTATTACCAAGCGCAATAGTTTGAATAAAATGATTCCTGTACGATAACAATCACCACCTTTTGTTGTCTAATAATATGTAAGCACAGAGTCCACACACAGCATAACTCGAGACAGGCGTAGGTGTATGGGAAAATCAAAGGAAGTGGTTGTAAACAATTAATTATTTAAGACCATAAACAAATAAATTTTAATTGCCTAATTTATTTATCTTTGTCTCAAAATCACTGGTTTTTTTAAAAGGGAAATATCATTACGTAGTTACTTGAACTACACATTTGCCATGCAAACACAGCGTTGCCAATGTAAAAGTATAGATTGCTTTAGTGTAGATACAAGGCCTGGATTGTGCAAGCTTTGTACTTCCTCTGTGATCATCAGCAGAACTCACTTCCTCCCACTACTCGGCTGGTGTAGAGGGAGCTATACCAGGCACGGAACTTCTTGGCTGCTTGAGGACAGTCGATCAGCAGCGCTCCTCCTACTAGCTGACACCAGTAGCCTATCACAGCTGTGCTTTGTTACCTAGTTCACACCGTTACACTGGCCACAGCGAGTCAAGCAAAATGTTTCTCAGCTGTTCTCAAAAAATCATGAATGATTTCATTCAAATCCAGTTGTTTTTTGCAAGAGCCTCATTTTACTGAACAAATAGGTGAAATTCCCACGTTTGTATCTTTATTCATTCGTGTTTAACACTGTTACTGAATGTGCATGAATTCACCACTATTTTTTGAATAAAGAATATTGTTCATATACCATATTTCTTAAGTATTTCTAAATGTTTCTCTCTTGCTTTATAAGCAGACGACGACAAAGCCTTGACTCGCGCTTAGTCGACACAGATAATGAGTAGCACAACAGCTGCCTCTGGTGTTTGCTCTAGTCCGTAGCCCAGTGGCCAGTGCAATACTGCGACGGGCTTGGAGTGATCCTCACTGTTGTTAATTTGCTTGTGTGTAAAGTTTCCACTGTAATTATGGTTCTAAGTAAACCTTGTGCTAGCATACGTATTTGTAAGGGAAGTGGTTAACAAACACCATTTCTTTTCATCAAAAATATAATTTCCTTAAAGTATAAATTTTAAACAAGTGAATGGTTTGACAGGTAGAGCGTCTGATAGTGGTGAACGCACAATGCGACTTAGGAAAAACAGATTTTTCAGGAAACTAGTTACAGATTTTAATTATTTTAGCAAAGACAATCTTCTAAGAGTGGTGTTGGAATTTTACGAATTTTCTGACAAAAAAATTTATGGTAACTTTGTGTGAGAAAATAGCAAGTAGCAAGTTCCAAGGCAAGATTTTTTTAAAGTGTCTGCTTAATTATAAGAAAATCGAATGACAGGCGGAAGTTNCTTAATTATAAGAAAATCGAATGACAGGCGGAAGTTTGTAATAGAAAAGAATAGCATTACAACTGTTTGGACAGGGAAGAGGAGTTTGCTCTGTCATTACAAGCTACAACACAAAGATGGATTATTTTTCCATGCCACAAACAACTGTAAGTAAATTAAAATTATTACATACATGTTTGATATACGTTATTAATATGTAAATTCAAATGTCAGAATGTTTTTACTTTGAACGTAAAACTAAGCAGTTTGTCTGTCCAGGCAGTATCCTAATAGATATAAACTTCCAAACATATATTGTATGTGTTTTATAGATTTCTGTTTCTAATACATTCAAATATTCCTCTTTATGTAAAGAACTGTAATTTATATTACCACAGTTGAGATTTCATGGCAAACGTATTATGGCGGGATGGGCGGAACTATCATTTGATTAGAAGATTCTGATATCTCCACCAGTCCTGGGTTTCCCGAAAAGTGAGGGTGTATTTATTTTGGACACTGATGCTAGTGATTTAGGCATTGGTGCTGTGTTATCTCAAGNTTCCCGAAAAGTGAGGGTGTATTTATTTTGGACACTGATGCTAGTGATTTAGGCATTGGTGCTGTGTTATCTCAAGTTCAGAATGGGAAGGAAAGACCACCAGAATACTTCAGTAAGGGATTGAGNTAGGCATTGGTGCTGTGTTATCTCAAGTTCAGAATGGGAAGGAAAGACCACCAGAATACTTCAGTAAGGGATTGAGCAAGCCTGAGAGAAATTACTGTCTCTCAGGCAGGGAGCTTCTGGCCATGGTGAAGGCAATTTCACACTTCCACCACTACCATTATGGCAGACATTTTATTCTAACCGACCATGATTCATTGCACTGGCTACTTAATTTCAAGAACCCCGAAGGTCAAACAGCCCGGTGAATACAGCATCTTCAAGAATATGACTTTAAAATACACCACATATCTGGACGTCTTCTCAGCAATGCAGATGCACTGTCGAGGTCGTCATGTGAGCCATTTTGTTGTAATTGCAAATGCCAGGAAGAAAAGTGTGGTGAATCGATGAAGGTATGGAGAACAAGAATTCAGGGTTATTTATTTTGTTATGGGTCACATATTTGGAGTGATGAATATATTAGGAAAATCTGCAGAATGATCCTACATTGCAGCCATTATTAAAGTAGAAAGAAACTGGCTGTCTGCCAAAATGGGAAGAAGTATCTAGTCTGGGCTCAGCAGTAAAAGCATTATGGGCACAATGGAATTCCCTCCNTGTCTGCCAAAATGGGAAGAAGTATCTAGTCTGGGCTCAGCAGTAAAAGCATTATGGGCACAATGGAATTCCCTCCTTCTGTATAATGGGAAAGTAACAATGGAAAACACACATGCTTACAGTTGATCATTCCAGAATGCATAATGCAGCAGCAGTGGGCACTTTGGTGTTAACTAAACCCTTGATAGGATTAGGCTGAGATTCTACTGGCAGTGACCATCAAGGGAATCCGTTACCTTTTCCTATTACAGTTTGCTTTTGTACATTGTTCAATGATGTTCGGCTAATGAAGTAAATCATGCCGAACATTCACAGTTCTGAGAGAACTAAATGCGTGGACTACATTAAAAGAAAAAATACCTGTGTACAAAAGTAAGTGAACCTGTAGAAAAAATCCCCACATCTGGTCTTTTCATCCCAGAGAATGAGCTAGTAAATGTTTTCAATAGCAATATCAAAACTCTTGACGTAGATGTGTTACCACTGAAAGCCCCTTCACAGGTTAGGTTAGATAGGAGAGAAGGTTATCTAAAGAGAAAGATGGTGAAATTAGTAAACAATCTTAAAAACTGCAGCTGTGAACAAATTAGAAGACATATGTCATGTCCGTGTTTCAAGCAAGTTTTCTGATGAAATGCCCGTGTATACCAATTGTGATCAATGGTTTTCTAACATTAACTCAGCTCTTCATACTTGTAAATACAATCAAATAGTGCAACTACTGACATTAATACCACAGAGTTGAAGTAAAACTGAATTGAAAGAAAAGTTATCTGCAATATCAAAGTACTCATCGATATATCTCGCAGGATTATAAAAGAAAAGGGAATCAATGCTCAGCATGACCCCTCCAGTGAACATCCTCTGTCTACAGAGGTACAAGCTTTGGCATTACCCAGATGATAGTAAAGACTGAACGAGGGATAGTCCAAACAAAAATAATGATGTTTGTGTTAATGGTAATAATGGTGAATAATGAATAAAGGTAAAAACATATNGATGTTTGTGTTAATGGTAATAATGGTGAGAAATTAATAAAGGTAAAAACATTTATAACAAGATAAATCAAAGAAACGTACACTGTATTCATAAAAAACAACCCAACTATTGAAATGGGTCCTTCAAAGTTGTTTGCTCTATAACCTAGGTGGGAGAAAAAACAGCCAGAACAAGTGGCGTACTCTTGTATTTACTGCAGTAACCTGACACTAATATGTGTAGCTCTCAAAAATATATCTAACAAATTTTTTTTTAGATATTTTACTGAACTGTTTATGTGACAAAATAAGAAAAGAATATTGCTGGCTTGAAGAGTGTTGTGATATTATCCTGGCACAAAACATTGACAGTTGAAAGTCTCAGATTCAATGACGAAGTTGAAGAAGTTACATTTGCGATCTGGGAACATGGTGACCTTGTAAGAAATCTGTATCCATAGATTATTTTCTCGAAGACGCAAGGCATTGGGTCAAGAAAGTCGTATTACCTGATGAAATCCAAACTTACCACTGGCAAAATGTCCACATTTCACTCTTAACCTGTGTTGCATATTTTGGTAAAGAAATCAAAAGTGTTGTTGTAGTGTCTGATGACACAGCTCATGCTCTCTGTGCTATAGAGATAATAAAACACGGCATTTGTATGTTTTGCCAGTTAGCAATTTTAAGTTCACTGGTTTACATTATAGATGGGGCTGCCGGACATTTTAAAAATAAGTTTCAACTGTTAGAACTATGTAGAAATAATCAAACTGTGGGAAAAAATGGATTTTTTTCTGCTAATGGGCATGGCAAAAGTGCAAGATAAAATTGAAAAGGTTGAAACTTCTAGCCAAGTTAAATACATTACTCAATAAACGATATCCAAGTAGGTAAGTTTGTTGGTTGTGTTAATGATCAGAATTGATGGATGGGGCAGATCACTGGTATATCTCAAGAGTTACAAGACATTACTGTGTCGTTTATGCATCCCCATGGTCCAGTTAAAGGGTTCCAGTGACCAGAGGAATATGGAAAGAAGAAAGATGAATGTCCAGTGCCACTAAGTAATGTTTTGTTAAAAGTAAGAAATCCTACTCCACTTGGACCATCTGCAAGACTCCACACTTTCAACAAAGCAGAGCTGATAAATATCCAGTAAATATATATTGTCGTTAACCATCCCAAAAATCTTCCAATAACTTTATCAATATACAGATAAGGAAGAGATAAGCACAAAACTACTACAAGTTATTATCAAAATATAGTTATGCTTGTTTTAAAAATTGCAATATANAAGGAAGAGATAAGCACAAAACTACTACAAGTTATTATCAAAATATAGTTATGCTTGTTTTAAAAATTGCAATATATACAGTGTGCAACCTGTGTTATTGAAATACTGTGATGCTATGGTAAAATAATCATGTTTTGTATTAAGTACTATTTTTGATCATTTAATTTTGTGGAAGAGAGTAGTATACCAACAAAGTATGGGATTTCATTAGTTGCAAATCCATTTACTTTGAACAGTTGTTTAAATCGTTGAGTTAGATTTAAAAAAATACTGTGCAAATTTAATAATACATCACTCACCTTCGTTTTAACTTAACAAATTTTGATAATAGTATTTANTACCAACAAAGTATGGGATTTCATTAGTTGCAAATCCATTTACTTTGAACAGTTGTTTAAATCGTTGAGTTAGATATAAAAAAAATACTGTGCAAATTTAATAATACATCACTCACCTTCGTTTTAACTTAACAAATTTTGATAATAGTATTTACGATCAATAACAGTCCACCTATCACCTTTTTTTGTCCTGCTGTAAAACATTTCTCAACTGACGAAAAATGACATTTTTAAAAAATTAACAATTTTACAAGGCAAAAACACACTATTCTACAAAGTGCAGTCTATTAGTAAAATATACAAAATCGTAATGATATATTTTCAGATTTAAAAAAAAAATGGGGTTTTCAGCAATTGACATTCAAAAATTTTTGATTAAAATTTGCATAACTATAAATTACATATTGTAAACTACATACGTTCAAGCCTTCAAAATGTTTTTCTGTTAAAGAACCATAATAGGTCTACACATTGCTAGAATTAGTTTTATAAAAAATTATTTTGTACTTAAAAACTTGGAAAAATAAAAAAAATAAAATTTTATTAAATTTTTTTTGCTAATATTGTAATGGGGCTTATTCAATCAATGCGAAGATTTAAAAAAAAATTGGGGCGTAAAATCCCTTTACGTGCTTTATGGCTCCAATGGTTGTAACTACTGTAAATGTTTTGGGTAAATCTGTGATGGCGACTCGACACATTTTGTCACTGTCTGCCTGAATTGAAATGGAATGGCTCCTTTATGTTGTCAATTTACAGTGATTTGTAAAAATGTATTGGTTTTACATTATTAATAAGACATTTCTTACAGCTTTGTGTGTGCATGCACAATTAACTGTAATTACAGTAATTATTATTAAAATACTTTTTTCATTTAAGTTTTCCTACAGTTGTTGCAATAAAGGAACAACAACCACGAGAGTACACAAAATTCACTTATAAAATTAGTTTCTTGTTAACGGTGTCAGAAAAATGTCAACGTATACACACATGAATGTGTTTATATTTATAGTGTAAATTACTTCTATTATTATATATATATGTGTATTAACATACATTTATATAGGTGCATATAAAACTATGCTTAAAATGTAAAATGTACATATACATGCTCATATAAATACATATTTATTAGATATTATAATATTATTGTTAAAATTTTCTCAAAGTCAGTGAGTTGAATCAGGTTCATTTTAGGGATAGAGGTTTTAATTACATAAATAAGTTAATTATAATGTATTAATTAAAAACATTAATGAATAAAAAATATTTACAAAAAAGTACTTGCACCACAATATCTCACAATAAACTGATATCTTTTGCTAGTTACAATTGACAAATTTCAATCAGTACAATTTACAATTACCTCAAAGAAATTATAATGTACAGTAGANGCTAGTTACAATTGACAAATTTCAATCAGTACAATTTACAATTACCTCAAAGAAATTATAATGTACAGTAGACTCACAATTATCCGCGCCCCGGTCAACCGATCCTCCAGGTTAACCGAGCTAGTCATCGGAAGATAAAAAATATAAATTATGCTCTTAAAAGCAGGACAATTAAGGAGAGAAGCGATGTTTCTTCGTTTGACGTGCAAGGTTGAGGAGTCTGCTATTGCTAGGTCGAGCATTAGATGTCTCCTCTACTGGCTGTTGTTAGGTCGAGCTGTCATTTCGCACGAATATGAAGGAGACTAATTCTTGGAAATGCTGGCCCACCCATCTCATCTCATCGTCGGGTTCACTCGGAACTCCTCGTATTGTCACAGTCACCTGACGCTCTCAGTTGTCTTTGCGCTCGCGCTAAACGTGGTTGTGTTAGTGATTTTTATATGCTTTTATTGATTTCTGTGTTTCATTATGAGTGGAAAACGGAAGAGAGTTGTAGTTTCTCTTGAAACACAACGTAATGCATTAAAACGGTTAGACAGTGGCAAATCAATTAAAAAGGTGGCTTACGAGTTGGGAGTTGGGGAACTGACTGCTGGGGGTTGGAGACGTAACTGGAAAGAAATCGAAAACTTTGTCAACAAAAGTGTGAGTGGTGGCAGTGGTTTCAGTCAAAATACTTTGAAGAAGGACGATTACGAGCAGACATCTGAAGCTCTTTTTTTGTGGTTTTCACAGCTTCGAGGGATGGGTAGTCCTGTGAGTGGCCCAATGCTNATTTTGTGGTTTTCACAGCTTCGAGGGATGGGTAGTCCTGTGAGTGGGCCAATGCTTCAAACTAAGGCGCTCGAGTACCACAAGAACGCTAAAGACGGCAATGAAAAATTCACTGCAAGCGATGGTTGGCTGGACAGGTGGAAAAATAAATATGGCATAAGACAGCTGAACATTAGNGACATTTTAAAAATAAGTTTCAACTGTTAGAACTATGTAGAAATAATCAAACTGTGGGAAAAAATTGATTTTTTTCTGCTAATGGGCATGGCAAAAGTGCAAGATAAAATAGAAAAGGTTGAAACTTCTAGCCAAGTTAAATACATTACTCAATAAACAATATCCAAGTACGTAAGTTTGTTGGTTGTGTTTATGATCAGAATTGGTGGATGGGCAGATCACTGGTATATCTCAAGAGTTACAAGACATTACTGTGTCGTTTATGCATCCCCATGGTCCAGCTAAAGGGTTACAGTGACCAGAGGAATATGGAAAGAAGAAAGATGAATGTCCAGTGCCACTAAGTAATGTTTTGTTAACAGTAAGAAATCCTACTCCACTTGGACCATCTGCAAGACTCAAGACTTTCGACAAAGCCGAGTTGGTAAATATCCAGCAGATATATTGTCGTTAACCATCCCAAAAATCTTCCAATAACTTTATCAATATACAGATAAGGAAGAGATAAGCACAAAACTACTACAAGTTATTATCAAAATATAGTTATGCTTGTTTTAAAAATTGCAATATAATACAGTGTGCAACCTGTGTTATTGAAATACTGTGATGCTATGGTAAAATAATCATGTTTTGTATTAAGTACTATTTTTTGATCATTTAATTTTGTGGAAGAGAGTAGTATACCAACAAAGTATGGGATTTCATTAGTTGCAAATCCATTTACTTTGAACAGTTGTTTAAATCGTTGAGTTAGATTAAAAAAAAAGTACTGTGCAAATTTAATAATACATCACTCACCTTCGTTTTAACTTAACAAATTTTGAAAATAGTATTTACGATAATTAACAGGCAGCCTATCGCCTTTTTTTGTCCTGCTGTAAAACATTTCTCAACTGACAAAACATAACAATTTTACTAGGCAAAAACCCACTATTCTACAAAGTGCACTCTATTAGTAAAATATACAAAATCGCAATGATATATTTTCATATTTAAAAAAAAAATGGGGGTTTCAGCAATTGACATTCAAAAATTTTTGATTAAAATTTGCATAACTATAAATTACATATTGTAAACTACATACGTTCAAGCCTTCAAAATGTTTTTCTGTTAAAGAACCATAATAGGTCTACACATTGCTAGAATTAGTTTTATAAAAAATTATTTTGTACTTAAAAACATGTAAAAATAAAAATAAAATTTTATTAAATTTTTTTTTGCTAATATTGTAATGGGGCTTATTCAATCAATGCGAAGATTTAAAAAAAAATTGGGGCGTAAAATCCCTTTACGTGCTTTATGTCTCCAATGGTTGTAACTACTGTAAATGTTTTGGGTAAATCTGTGATGGCGACTCGACACATTTTGTCACTGTCTGCCTGAATTGAAATGGAATGGCTCCTTTATGTTGTCCATTTACAGTGATTTGTGAAAATGTATTGGTTTTACATTATTAATAAGACATTTATTACAGCTTTGTGTGTGCATGCACAATTAACTGTAATTACAGTAATTATTATTAAAATACTTTTTTCATTTAAGTTTTCCTACAGTTGTTGCAATAAAGGAACAACAACCACGAGAGTACACAAAATTCACTTATAAAATTAGTTTCTTGTTAACGGTGTCAGAAAAATGTCAACGTATACACACATGAATGTGTTTATATTTATAGTGTAAATTACTTTTATTATTATATATATATATGTGTATTAATATACATTTATATAGGTGCATATAAAACTATGCTTAAAATGTAAAATGTACATATACATGCTCATATAAATACATATTTATTAGATATTATAATATTATTGTTAAAATTTTCTCAAAGTCAGTGAGTTGAATCAGGTTAATTTTAGGGATGGAGGTTTTAATTACATAAATAAGTTAATTATAATGTATTAATTAAAAACATTAATGAATAAAAAATATTTACAAAAAAGTACTTGCACCACAATATCTCACAATAAACTGATATCTTTTGCTAGTTACAATTGACAAATTTCAATCAGTACAATTTACAATTACCTCAAAGAAATTATAATGTACAGTAGACTCGCAATTATCCGCGCCCCGGTCAACCGAGCCTCCAGGTTAACCGAGCTAGTCATCGTAAGATAAAAAATATAAATTATGCTCTTAAAAGCAGGACAATTAAGCAGAGAAGCGATGTTTCTTCGTTTGACGTGCAAGGTTGAGGAGTCTGCTATTGCTAGGTCGAGCATTAGATGTCTCCTCTACTGGCTGTTGTTAGGTCGAGCTGTCATTTCGCGCGAATATGAAGGAGACTAATTCTTGGAAATGCTGGCCCACCCATCTCATCTCATCGTCGGGTTCACTCGGAACTCCTCGTATTGTCACAGTCACCTGACGCTCTCAGTTGTCTTTGCGCTCGCGCTAAACGTGGTTGTGTTAGTGATTTTTATGTGCTTTTATTGATTTCTGTGTTTCATTATGAGTGGAAAACGGAAGAGAGTTGTAGTTTCTCTTGCAACACAACGTAATGCATTAAAACGGTTAGACAGTGGCAAATCAATTAAAAAGGTGGCTTACGAGTTGGGAGTTGGGGAACTGACTGTTGGGGGTTGGAGACGTAACTGGAAAGAAATCGAAAACCTTGTCAACCAAAGTGTGAGTGGTGGCAGTGGTTTCAGTCAAAATACTTCAAAGAAGGACGATTACGAGCAGACATCTGAAGCTCTTTTTTTGTGGTTTTCACAGCTTCGAGGGATGGGTAGTCCTGTGAGTGGGCCAATGCTTCAAGCTAAGGCGCTCGAGTACCACAAGAACGCTAAAGACGGCGATGAAAAATTCACTGCAAGCGATGGTTGGCTGGACAGGTGGAAAAATAAATATGGCATAAGACAGCTGAACATTAGTGGGGAAAAACTGTCAGCTGACTAATCTGAAATTGCGGAATTTCAGAAAAAAAATGGAAGAAATCATTTTTGAGGAAGGATTAACCTCAGATAAAATCTTTAACTCAGATGAAACTGGTCTTAACTTTCGAATGCTACCTTCAAAAACCTTAGCAGCAAAATCTGAAAAAACTGCTCCCGGATTTAAAAAGAGTAAAGAGAGAGTCACAATTCTGGCTACCTGCAATTCTTCGGGTTCTTTGAAACTAAAGCCTCTGCTTATTGGAAAGTCTAAGAACCCAAGGGCCTTTAAAAATATAAAAGTCAACTGTCTGCCAACAATGTACCGCAACCAAAGAAATGCATGGATGGAAAGCACAATTTTTAGTGACTGGATTTTTAATGAATTTGTCCCTGTCTATAATAGATTTTTGAAGAAGAAAAAAAAAATTCCCCAGGAAAATTATTTTATTATTAGACAATGTGCCATCTCACCCAGATGGCCAAGACTGTGCAGTGGTGATATTAAAGCTGTATTTCTACCCCCTAATATGACGTCACTCATTCAACCTCAAGACCAAGGAGTTCTAGAAACGAGGAAGAGAATTTACCGTCGAAGGCTTCTTCAGATGTTTATTGCAAAATTAGATGAAGGAATGACTGTCAAGGAAACCTTAAAGCAAGTCACAATGAAAGATGTAGCGTACTGGATTGCTTCAGCGTGGGATGAGGTGAAACCTACCACCGTTCAAAAGTCATGGAAAAATTTATTTGGCTTAGATGGACAACCCAAACAAATGCCAGAATAGGAGAATGTGAACGAACTAGTTCAACTGGCCAATGAGCTACCTGTTGAAAATCAAATCTACAGCAAAGACATTCGTGTTTGGTGCAGTGCATATGTCCAGATGGAGATTACCAATGAGGAAATTATGAATGTGGATAACAATCCTAAACACAGTGAAGAAGAAGACGACACGGACGAGATAACTCCAAAAATATCACATTCCAATAGGTAGAAATCGATCAACGCTGCTCTTGCTTACATAGAGCAACAAGAAGAGTGTAGGCCACATGACATACTGGCTTTTCAGCGTTGGCGTAACATCGCATCATCCAAGAGAGGACAGAGGTTAACTCAGAAAACAATAAAAGACTTTATTAAGTAATATGTCATCTTATGTTTCCACTAACTTACAGGTCTGTAACTACATGTTTATTTTACGTTTTCAATTACAATAAACCAGTTTTTACATTCTTCGCATGGTTTTTCCACAATAACACCTAACCTCCGTATTATCCGAGTTTTACCGTATCCGAGGTGATCTCGGTCCCAATTACCTAGGATAATCGGGAGTCTACTGTAATTTAATAACTAAAATCAGTCATAATAGACAGTGCATCAAAACCTAACAAATTTTATTATACATCCATATTTGACAGTTCCAATATTTACAATAAATTTAGTATCACATGTTTATACCGTCCCACCTCAGTTTAGTTCAGATCCCACCAGTTCACAATGTTCTAGAGTTCTCCGAGCGCCCTCGTGCACAGTAGCCTTCACTTGTCGGGTTTCACGCCCTCTTGTCCATTCCACCATTAAAACCTCATCCGCCGTCGTCAGTCCTCTTCACCCATGTCCCTCGCCGCACTCGACTTCACCCGGCTACCACACTCAGTAAAAGACTTCTACCAAAAGACTGCAGATACTACAACTGCGGCTGTATTTATAGTGTTGTCGGCGTTAACTCAGAAATGTTTCTAAATACTGCATTGCGCCGCTGAGGGTCCTAGTTCCCAGAATATTCTTGCGCATCCTCCCAAGTGGTCCACTTCTCCAGCAGGAGGAGGAGGGGCTGTGACGCCAACCATGCCCGGCTGTCAATCATTCCTGGTGATGGGACCGCAAGCGAATCTGCTCAAAGGGAGGGGAAGGTCGAGGTGGGTCACCTACCTGCAGAGTCAGACAGCGCATGGAGCTCACGTAAGATTATTATGCAATTATTTAAAATTGCTCATAACTGAGGGTCCAAAACATTTCTCCAGTATTGAAATTTAGACATTGATTTTGGTATGTGGCAAATACATGGCAATGTTTGTTTGCATGTGGTAAAAGGATACATTATGGGAATGAAAGTAGAACTTTAGCAGGGCTTTCAAAAGTGCTCACTTNCAGGGCTTTCAAGAGTGCTCACTTTACCGTGAACCACCTACAGCAAAGAAAAATGTTTCAATAATTTTGTAATAGCATAAATGTCGATTGTACAGATTATGTAAACAGGCCTATCTTGTTTTCCACACATAAACAGTGCTGTTACTTGGTTCAATTTCCATACGTTAATGGTAATTGTACTTGGAAACTGAAATGAATGCATTATTCAAATAAAATAATTCAGGCTTTTTGGCTGCACCACAAAGGGCCAACAGATAAGATATGTAGCCCTGCTTACTGTGAGCTGTCAGCCATTTATGAATTGTTTTAACTGCTATTTACAGTTTTCTGTTAGCACTTTAGCGAAAGTTTCTATATGAATTGATTCATTCTTTCCTCTTTTCTACTACAAAAACCAGAACATATTCTGTTGTGCCCATGGGTATAACAGAAGGTAGTAGAAATTAGGTATCATGAAGTCCGGCTTGGTGCCCGCCAGGGTGAAGTGAGGTAAAGGTGAGATGACAACGGAATAAAGGGGCAACGTTTCCCACCTTGCTGATAACCACATGTCACCTTGGTAGGAGGTAGTTGTGGCTGCCACATAACCACCAGCTAAATCACGTATTCTTGGTTAACATACTGGAGCAAGGTCCAGAATGCCCTGTGCTAGGGAAATACACCGTGAGCTACAACTTACGGCTCATAACAATGAACTGTACTGGAGGAAGTCTCCACACTCACCTGGTCATTGCTACTGTGTGCATCGAACACTGCGGCTGGTTGAGGAGAGCCTGCCTCCTGTTCTATAACTTCATCAAATATTTCTATTTCCTCTTTAACCTCCACCTGAAACACAACAATAATAATTGTACTTTGCAACCTAGCTCATTTACATTCTAAGTGTCAGTTTTACAGATTGCATTATAAAAAAATACTTAATAAAAATTTATATATAAAACTTAATATATGCAAGTACTTCATGTACCTTTTAAACCACTTCAATCTCAAAGTCTAAATTAAACTGAAATTATCTACCATACACGGGACTTTATTGTGTGTAAATTTCTGCCCACCAGCACTGAAGTAAGAAAATAAAATGATACATTGGAAAAAAGTGCACAAGTCTAATGTATTAAAAATTTTCATATGAACTATTGGTAAAACAATAATTTTAAAAAAGTACATTAATCTCTCTAAGTTATTAGGTTTCAAGAACAGCATTATGTGAATTTAAATTTGTTCAGTTTAATGAAATTTCATGATGAGAAAGTTAAGTGAAACAAAATTTCTTGTCTACAAAATTTTATATGAATGCCAACATGTTTAGGTTTGGAACACGATTTAATTCTCAGAACCTCTGGGCCGTTCACGATCCAAAATAATGCATTTAAAAGTCTTTAACTTTAAGCAATTAGCAAGATGATCTCAACATGTGGAAATTNTTCACGATCCAAAATAATGCATTTAAAAGTCTTTAACTTTAAGCAATTAGCAAGATGATCTCAACATGTGGAAATTAAGTGAACCTCGGGATTAGATTATTCAGTACCATCTCATTGTTCTGAAGACTGCAGCAATGGAGTCACGAGCGTCCGCTCAGACACCATCCAGATGAATTAAAATCCACTAATAAAATAAACTGGCGCTGTTTAGGCCTCTTCCTTTGCCTGCGCACATTTACTACACTGACGATGGCTCTCCTCCATCGCCCCCTGCCTTATGACGGGCGGTCAGACAAACATTTAAGCAACATTTGCAGGAGCTAGTCCTACATGACCTGACCACTACCAAGTTTTGAGAGAGTCCCTGGGCTTATAAAAGTTTAACCATATCCTGTGTACAAAAAACCAAGGAATAAAAATCTTCCTGAAAAGGAAATCTTATCTATAACGAAATTAACATAGGTGACTTCTTAGGAATTAGGCTTATCAACATACAATGTTATGGCTTGAAGAGGAGAAATCACAGAAATTNAACATAGGTGACTTCTTAGGAATTAGGCTTATCAACATACAATGTTATGGCTTGAAGAGGAGAAATCACAGAAATTAAGAAACAGTTATTATATTAATCTGCAAAATTTAACGTGTGTGCAGTTAATTAAAATTTCAAAAAANCACAGAAATTAAGAAACAGTTATTATATTAATCTGCAAAATTTAACGTGTGTGCAGTTAATTAAAATTTCAAAAAATTATGACAAATAATTAAAAGAAAATCATGATACATATTCTACTATCATTACCAATGTAACAAAACAAGAAAAAATATTAAACTGATAGATGTAAACAATGAAATAAACTCATAACATTTACCAATAGATGTATCAACATGAAATGTAAACAAATGGAAATTATTGTCTCCCTAACCAAGATATAACATTTGCAGCCTGATAAGTCTAACTGCTAAGATGCCACCTTTGTTTATTTCATAGATAATATTTCCATTTCAGGAAGCTCTTTATTCCATCGGTTTTACACAGAATATGATTTAACTTTTGTGATCCCTGTCACTCTCTCTGGATACTTAGTAGCGATCAGTCATGTAGGATTAGCTCCTTCAAAAATATATTTAGTTTTCAGTTTTGACCGCCCATCCTATTATAGGGGACGATGGAGAGAAACATTGTCAGTACTGTAAATGTGCACAGGGAAAAGAATAGGCCTAAAAACTGCCAGTACATAATTTTTAACCCATTGCTGCAGATTCTTCAGAAGCGTAAGACCTTACTGCCAAGTCTGGTGCCGAGGTCTATATGATTCATATGTGGACGTGTGTCATCATCATAACTTGAATTACACAACTTGAATAACCATGAACGATTGCCATGTCTGCAATATATTTCCCGTAATGCTCAGATCCGATTTGTACTTTAGTTTGTTACATTATTATCACGGCCGTTGTGACGGCATCAAAATGGAATCGCCAACACCGCAACCATCATTTTTTTTTGTGTAAATGCATGATGGAATATGATGAGGTGAATCTAAAGAAGAGTAAAATAATCAACGACGAACATCTGATGAATTCCGAAATTTACAGATCCTTTATCGAAAATGGTCGTTTGTGTTGAACTCCCTACATACTAACGAATAATCAGAAATTGCCGCACATTCGAGCAAGTCAATTGTACAGTCATCGCCTGTGCATAATCGAATACAGTTACACACAGAAGAATAAAGGTCATTGATTCGAGCTGGTGTTGCCTGTGGGTAACAAACTCTGAGTTTGTTCACCGTTATCACGAAGGTAGAAATTTTATAAATGACCTCGATCGGACGTCGGCTGCATTCCTTCGAAGTCGACGATGTGCACATTGTCTAAGATCACCAACTTATTGGGTGTGTTGAAACGTTTCGTCGGTCACATCAGACCAATNGAGCTGGTGTTGCCTGTGGGTAACAAACTCTACGAGTTTGTTCACAGTTATCCCGAAGGTAGAAATTTTATAAACGACCTCGATTGGAGTATGCTGTATTCCTTCGAAGCTGACGATGTGCACATTGTTTACGATCACCAACTTATCAGGTGTGTTGAAACGTTTCGTCGGTCACATCACTGGTTAGATAACGAAACCGTTGTTTGACTATAAAGTGGTAGCTTGCTGCTGATTTGTTTGGTGCTGTACACACTAGATGGAAACAAGGAGCAGGCAAAGAAGATCGTCGCAACTGATAGTCAGTGCAAGTTGGTGTCCATGACAAACGCATACAAAACTAAAAAGGACAAATGTTTTAAACATGAATCGCAAACCAATGACTNACCATCGATGCTGCTGATTTGTTTGGTGCTGTACACACTCGATGGAAACAAGGAGCAGGCAAAGAAGATCGTCGCAACTAATAGTCAGTGGAAGTTGGTGTCCATGACAAACGCATACAAAACTAAAAAGGACAAATGTTTTAAACATGAATCGCAAACCAATGACTTCACAGATCAGTGATTAAAGATTTCTTCATTCTCGAGGTCAGGCTGGTACCCAAGAACATCGACATGTCCGCGATACCTAGTGATTATCTGGGATTCCTATGTCTTTTTGAAAAGAACATCGCCATTGATTCGTTCAATTGTGTCTTCTCCTTGGTTTCAGACATGAACATGGATTCGTATAGGACCAACCAGCTGATTTCCAGACTAATCCAGAAGGGGTACCAGTAGCCACTGGAAGGAGGCAACATCACGGATATGACAAACTGTAGTTTTACTGGTCACCCGTGCATATTTTATTCCATATTCCTGTTAAAGTACAAGTTGAATCTCGAAGCGAGGCTGGACAAGTTGCGCTCAAAGATACATTGAGATGCTCGTCTATGATGGCATATTCAACTTTAATTATTCCAAGGGATGCCATTCAAGACATTTACAAACCTGACTGGACGAATTCGCATCAGATCCGCATCAAATATGACCCTCGATGAGACATTGGAGAATGCATTGAATCTGGATAACTGCATTGGACTGCACATCACCGAGCAAATACGATCCATGATTCAGTACAGAAAGATGGACAAATTGTCCACTGCGATAAACTACCTGAAGATGAAACTGAACTTAAATAGTTTCGTAAAGTTTTTTGAGCTTGGTGAAGAAAATGTGTGTATCTACCTAGATGTTGCTGAAAAGGAACAAGGTGGAGGCAATGCTGAAGGAGAAGACGAAAATTNGAAAATGTGTGTATCTACCTAGATGTTGCTGAAAAGGAACAAGGTGGAGGCAATGCTGAAGGAGAAGACGAAAATTTCAATGTGGTGACCAACGATAACCGTTTCTTGAGATTGAAAACAGTCTTCACCAGCCNGAAGGAGAAGACGAAAATTTCAATGTGGTGACCAACGATAACCGTTTCTTGAGATTGAAAACAGTCTTCACCAGCTATCAAAGCTCATGTAAGATTAGTAAGCGATCATCGTCGAACATGACATTCTGAATGTGCAGCTGCGTCGATACAGGGTGAGTTTTGAACACAATTCAAAAAAAAAAAATTTCATTCTTTTCAGCAAGAACATCAAACCCATATCTGTGCTGTTCAACAAACCGGAGACGGTCTTTGTTCAAATGTACATTTATTGCAGAGAGGTTCATAACACATTGCCACTGGAATACTTCCGCATGCCGCATTTCAACAAGTGTGTTTCGGCCTACATGTACAGATCTTCGAAGATGGTGAATAATAACGTTTTAACTCGGAGCACGAAAATTAAACGGGTAAAGATGAATATGTACTTTGTACACAATATCCTGCTGATTTTTAAGTGATTGTAGATTCCTAACACCGATTCTACAACGGCATGAAATTGAGCAACACTTCATCGCAGAAGGGAATAGCAGTGCCCATGTCTATGAGGTGTGATGAGTAATGACACTTAAAAGCCTGATGCTCATAGACACCACACAAAAAGGAGAAGCGAGAGTCATGCCAGGCCTTAGTCTCAGTATAAAAATGACTACGGGCAGTACCAACAATTCAACATGAAGCTCCTGCAAAACAAGTGGCAACAGTGAGATTCTGGAAGGGAAGAAAGGCCACCACCTAGTTGTGAGAACAAACAGAATACAGGTATCCAAAAGTATGTAATTCTCCTGCAGTTAACAAAGAAAAAATAGAGTACATACTGGGAAGGAGTAGTAAATGAACAAGCTACAGTTGAAAGGAAGGTTCAACATGAGCAGAGGGTTGTTGACGACACATTCAGAGGACAACTGGTGTTGCTGTGCGACTCCCAACGTCATGGAAACTGTGGGTCTTCGGAACAGGGTTCTGGGAAGTCCTTAATAAACTGTTTCACATCAGAGCTCCCTGCAAGATAGCACACATTGACTGTATAGCACACTACGAAGGTTCTGAAGATATTGTACCTGTATGGGATGAACATACTTAATGCTGGGATTACAATAACTTCACGTTTCACCTAACATGTTACAATCACTGCT
>NQII01011002.1:0-31448 GCA_002778355.1 Clitarchus hookeri
CGAATAACCAGGTATAGTCTATTCACGGTAAAGTGAGCACTTTTGAAATATTAACTCTGTAGAAAAGTCTGGTCCAATGTAATGAAATTATGATTAAAATATTTGCGTGAATAATTTTATTTAGTACTTTAATTGAAATAAATCTCACTGGAAGAAATCCGTGGGTGTATTGGGAAATTTGAACAGAGAATAGCGGAATATGTAAAAAAAATATTACTGCCAGAATAGCGTACTTAAACGAAACATTTTCGTGTAATAGCAAAATTCATGAATATTTTTTACCCCGCACGGCTCGTTTCCTGTCGTTGCAAAGAAGCTGTAATCGGATATTGGATCTCGAAATTACAGTGGATATGATAGCATAACTCCAGATAGATTTATGCAAATGAAAAATATGGCTCTGCAAGATATCGCCGAAATGTCTGCAAATAAAATTCGTGAGGATTTTGAGCTTCGTGGAAAACGGTAGGCCCAAAACATTTAGGCTAAGTTGGCAAACAAGCAATTGCGTAGCTTGCATAATTTCCTTGGCACTTAGTATAGGCTGTTGCCGGTAAAGTGAGCACTTTAGAGACCCTAGTTTCTTTTTCCTTTAACCACCTTTTAAAATAAATATTACCATGTAAGTAATATAGCGTGTGTTCCATCGCACTCGGAAATTAACGCCTAAGGCTAAAATAAGATATATATTCACTATTGCAAATGAGAGTGCTTCCAAAAGTGCTCACTTTATCGTGACTAGCCTATAATGTGTAAATATATGGATATTGTAGTGAGTTTATTTTATACACATTAAATAACCAATTTGCAAATTATTAAAACTACTTAATTAAATTCTACGGTTTCACATGGATAACTCATTAATAAAGCAAGATGGTCGTTACGACAATGTCAAAGTGACGTGCAGCGGAAGGGTACAAAACGAGAAAGGGAAAGTAGATCGTAAGCATAGCTTTCCAAAGTGCTCAGTCAAGGCTCCCGCCTACCTAGCGCTTTTCTCCGCGTTTGAAGCAGAGAAGCGCGGGAGCGATAAGGGCCACACTGCCGCACGCTCAAAGTGCGCGATCGCCGCTAAGCGCAAGGCTGAACTGGCGTGCAGTGTTCTCGTCGTGCTGCGTGTATCTGTGGGACTTTCAGCGGCGACCCTGTCATTCTATCGATGGCAGGTCTGTAGCAATGTTCAGGGAGTGTCCCTAGAGTACCTTTGCGTGTAAATAACGCGTATATGTTGAGATCCTGCTCTTTGAAGTAGTTTTTAGCCATTTCGGAGTGAAATGAAATAGTGTTTGCAAAGTACGCGACTTCTTGAAAGCACTCAACAGGCCTCGTCTGAAGTGGGTTCTTTTAGCAGACCAGCACATTGTTCCACGAAGCTATTAAACGTGCGTACAAAGTATTCCATACTCTCCAACGGAAGTACTGCACGAGGTGGGGGCGAGCCTCCACCGTGGACAACCTTGCAGGCGACGGTTGGCGGGAGCCTGCCAGCTAGTTCGTTCGTAGCAGCGCCTCTCAGCCACGTGTTAGCGAAGTACCCGGACTCACGCCGGGGCTGGTCTTTGTTCTTTCGGCTGGCGCATGTCCTGTACGTCGCGGCGATGACGTAATGTATTTTACAGCGCGCGCCGCGGTAGAAATACAGAAATATCCTCTGGGCGGGACGTAAGGTAGCCACGCCCGCGTCAGCTCTCGTGATGACCAGCTGTGACTGGGCGAGGGTGTCCACGGACCCTAGAAACCCTGGCAACGTCACGCAATCCAATGTTTATCCTAGAAAGGAGGGTAATATCAGAGGTTTACTTTGCCGCCAGTCAATGGAATTTAGTAACAGCACATACAAATACTGATAGTCGCCATGTGCATCAAAGTTCGCGAGGTATGTAGGTCTGTATAAAATTGAAAACTAATTTAACTTAATTTATTTACAATGTTGTAAAAATTCAGCTGTTGCCTAAAACAAAATGCCTACATGTAATAGTAAGACTTTGTATTACTCTCGGTGAAGGCAATATTTAATGATAATCTTTTTAATTATTAAGATCCTAATCGCTGTATTTGTACTAGTCACTTAATACTAGCTTATTAATTACATGTGCATACTCTTAACGTGTCCTAGCACACGTTCATTCCAAATGCGTGCCACTCTCATCCAGTTCAACTTTCTTACAATGCAATCGGCCAGTCTTTCCCCTTCCTATCGCGATCCTCGCAGACTGCACTCGCCAACCACCGAGTCTTCGCCTATCACTCTGATGGCACCACACACCGCAGCTTATATAGCCCATCCGCTGTACCTCCATATTTTCTGAAGCCCTGCCGAAGTTCTACTTTCACGATATTCCTCAGTCTCGTGCAATTAAAGCTTAACTAAGTCTAGAAAATTACACCAAAGAGAGAACTCGTGCGCACTCGGTGTAATAATATTTTGCATAATAACTATTCATTACTAGGCATTGCCAACCTACCTATTTTCTCCCTGTACTTATAATACTTAGTTTATAGCGTATATGAATAACATATAGTTGGAATATAAGTAAAAGTTAAATTTAACAAAAAATAAGATACTTTACTGTTTACAAAATTATAAAACGCTTGTGGTAAGGAATACTTAGGAAACTGCCAAAAACTTCAAACACGGGGTGATTTTTTAAAAGTTTGATTCAAAAAGTGTGAAGAAACCGCGAATAGACATGTGCTTAGTAAATATTTGAGGTATTGCAGAAATGTATTGCAACTAAGCCACGTATCTGTCGTACATTAACGGAAACTGTGCAGAACGAACGAGGAAAGCAAGCCGTTTGTGTGTGCGCGTGTGTTTGTTTGTTTGTGCGCGTGTGTTTGTTTGTGCGCGTGTGTTTGTTTGTTTGTGTTTGTTTGTTTGTGTGTGTGTGTGTGTGTGTGTGCGCGCGCGTGCGTTTACATTTACAACAGTGGCTCATGCCTCAGTTACACAGTGCAGAATGGACGTGGAAGGTGGAACAGTGTCTTGCGATACCTACAAATATCCAGTGTGTGCACCGCGGGTGACTCGTCATAGTCTAGTTCTTGCCACACCCCAAACAACATAGACCCGTCCGTCGATAGTGCGTACCGCTGCGACTATCCCGCTCTCTTCGGTCTGCGACATGACGCAACGGCGGGGCGTATACCCTATCTTACTAGGCATTGTATTGCAGGCAAGACGGCTGTCCTGCGTATTTCCACCTCGAAGTTAGTCTCCACCTGAACGTGCTGCCCAGACCATGGATGGGACGTGCATCTGAAGATAACCAGCACCTAAGATCACAGAACTTTACAGTGGGATTTTTTTAATGGTGTTACATCGAAGACTAAGTACACCCCCCACCGTTACGTGATGTCACGGACCTAAGAGCGGATCGTCGCAGCGGTAGTCACTATCGACCGGTCTATGTTGCGAGTGTGGCAAGAACTGAACTATCGTGTGGATGTATGCAGTTCCACCCGCGGTGCACTCACTTAACGCTTCTAGGGGTCACGAAAAACTGTTCCACGTTCATTCGGCACTTTCTTCATTACTGTGCATGGCGTGGTTGTTGTAATGCATTTTTGTAATTCTTCAAATCTTAAGGAAACATTCTATATAGTTGGGCGCGGCCCAGAGGGTCCTTCGCCCAGTCAGCTGAAGAAAGGGGGAGGGGGTGACCAGAAACCTTTCTCAATTACTACCGAAGTCATTGAATCTTAAAAGGCCGGGAAGGTATCATTTTAGTCTTATCGTAGCACGCGTGTGTTCATCAGCGGTCAGTTTGGTTTTGCTGTAAGCAGTTGTCTATTTTAAGTTTAAAAAATAACTCTGGAAAATTTCTATGTATATCATAAATAAGCAGATATTTTGTTGCCTGTTTATAAATTTGGTTATTGAAACACACATGTGGTCGTCAAATAGTGTCGGCAGAAGTCTCTGTAGGTAGACTTCTCTTTACGATATTTTTCTGCTGTAAGACAGAGTTTTAAACTATAGCGGCAATGCTGTATATTTTCTGAACATATGTACGAAAACTCTCTAGTCACCTCTTAAAATTCAGAGGAAATAATCGCGAAGCTTGTTTGTGCTACTTTCCATAGTCTCGTTTCAAGGTTTCCTTATGGCCGGATGGTACCTTGAGGAGTTTCATATTGTTTACCAAGGATTCCACTTAGTCCTGAAACTATCAGAAAAAGTTTGTGTTGTCTATTCGTCGTAACTTCACACTAGTCTGAAGCCCTGCTAAAGTTCCCGATTAAAATTTATGCTGGTGGTATACGTCGTTAAATCTATATACGTAAACATTTATCTGTAAAATTTGTTCGTAAATTAAATTTATAAAGCATTTTGCAGGAGAACCCTAAGACATAAGTTAAATTGTTAAATTTAGGCTGTAAGTAGAATTTTTATTTCGCCATCAAAATTTTATTTTTAGGTCAAATTTTTTTATTCATAATTGAAAATTATTTATAATTTGAACTGTTTTGTACAGAAATGGTTAATAATTAAACATGTATTATATTTAAATCTTACTAATATTATAAAAGCGAAAGTGTGTGTGTATTATTTTACCACTCGGTTCCATAACGGCTGAACGGATTGTAATTCTGCAACGGCTGGGAACGTGACCGAAATATTTTTTTCCTCTGGTGTCTGAGTTTATCAGGCCACCCAAGGACTCCTGAAATGACTTGACTGCTATCAGTCGATAACAACCGGGACCGAATATTTAACGTTCCCTCCGAAGCCCGGAAGCGCTCAGATGTTATGCCACTAAAAGGTCAGCCATCCAAATATGTGCCGCTAGGAACGTTGCTTAACTTCGGTGATCGATTAAAATCCCTCAGCAAAGGTACACTTATTTCTAAAGCTACAACTTGATGAAACTCAAGTTTTGATTTTCATACATCGACGCTGGAAAGCGGAAATGTAACTACCCNGACCGAATATTTAACGTTCCCTCCGAAGCCCGGAAGCGCTCAGATGTTATGCCACTAAAAGGTCAGCCATCCAAATGTCTGCCGCTAGGAACGTTGCTTAACTTTGGTGATCGATTAAAATCCCTCAGCAAAGGTACACTTATTTCTAAAGCTACAACTTGATGAAACTCAAGTTTTGATTTACATACATCGACGCTGGAAAGCGGAAATGTAACTACCCAATAGTTGCACAGATACTCCAAAAACAATACCCTATTCTTGGCTATCGGGTAAAAAATATTTCCTTCCTTTTGAGTTGCCGTAATAATTTAAAAACCTAGGCCAACATAGTATAATTTTATAATTCTGTTTTCACATAAATGAATTGTCTTTTCCCAATTTATTTATTAGTGTATTACTGTAAAACTCAATTGTGCCCGGGAGAAGCCAGGTCGGTTCGCTAGTTAATAGATAAATAAGTGGCTGAAGCTGGACCAGATATATACTATTCTTGGTTTATTTGTTTGTAGGAACTACTACTNCGGGAGAAGCCGGGTCGGTTCGCTAGTTAATAGATAAATAAGTGGCTGAAGCTGGACCAGATATATACTATTCTTGATTTATTTGTTTGTAGGAACTACTACTTACTGGCCATTACAAACATCTCTCTATCTTTGTTTTGTATTCATTTACAGTTGATAAAGCACTTTTATTAAGATTTTTATAACGGCGCAGCACACCAAACCTGCAGCCACGGAGTTCAAATGGGGAAACAATTTTAATTCCTTTTGAATGCATCAATTTGACAACCATTTCAAACAAAATATGAGATATTTCTTAAGGAATACTGGTATGTTAAGACATTTTGCCAATTTGTATGTTAAAATATTTTCTTTCTAATACCCAATATTGAGTTCTACATCTTGTAAAAGGTTTTTTTTTTTTTTTTTTGCGTGGTACTATTTTCTTGGTAAGTTGTATTGGAAGTCTTTAGTTTGAAACATTTACCTTTTTAAAATAGGTGCATGGAGAAGGAATTGCCGAACACTGGTTTGCCATTTAAGGAAGACCTAAACACGTGATGTGTGGAGTCGTGTTTCAGAAGTGAAGTAGTGTAAGTGTAGGGATAGTGCGTGGCAATGCGTGTACCCAGCCGCGGCGTGCAAGAGTTTCCCCAGGCAGTTGCAGTTCCCTGCTCGGGTAGGAAGTAGCTCGCCGGAAGTGTGCAGATAGCTGGTGGCGCCCAGCACGGCTAACTTCCCCTTCTCTTGGCCGGCTCACGACGTNGAGTTCAAATGGGGAAACAATTTTAATTCCTTTTGAATGCATCAATTTGACAACCATTTCAAACAAAATATGAGAAATTTCTTAAGGAATACTGGTATGTTAAGACATTTTGCCAATTTGTATGTTACAATATTTTCTTTCTAATGCCCAATATTGAGTTCTACATCTTGTAAAAGGTTTTTTTTTTTTGCGTGGTACTATTTTCTTGGAAAGTTGTATTGAAAGTCTTTAGTTTGAAACATTTACCTTTTTAAAATAGGTGCATGGAGAAGGAATTGCTGAACACTGGTTTGCCATTTAAGGAAGACCTAAACATGTGATGTGTGGAGTCATGTTTCAGAAGTGAAGTAGTATAAGTGTAGGGATAGTGCGTGGCAATGCGTGTACGCAGCCGCGGCGTGCAAGAGTTTCCCCAGGCAGTTGCAGTTCCCTGCTCGGGTAGGAAGTTGCTCGCCGGAAGTGTGCAGATAGCTGGTGGCGCCCAGCACGGCTAACTTCCCCTTCTCTTGGCCGGCTCACGACGTNGCTCGCCGGAAGTGTGCAGATAGCTGGTGGCGCCCAGCACGGCTAACTTCCCCTTCTCTTGGCCGGCTCACGACGTCTGCTCCGTAGACGTAGAGCGATCACGCAGGCTGCGCACCGCCACTCCCCGTCTCACCTGTCTGCACCTCTAGCGGGAATGACTTGTTCCGATCTTAAATTACGAAACTGATTAGTATAAAAGTGCTTTGAGGTGTGTGTGTACTTCCTCTAACAAATTTGCAATGCAGTTCGATTAAATTCAAATCGGTAAAAGTATTTTATTAATGTAATAGTGCTTGTCGTTCAGAAATATATATGAAAAACACGTTCATCGCCGTTGACTGGGACTTCGGCAGTTGTTGCTTTAGGGNGCTTGTCGTTCAGAAATATATATGAAAAACACGTTCATCGCCGTTGACTGGGACTTCGGCAGTTGTTGCTTTAGGATGGGTGAATGTTGGGTACATGCACATAAAACTAATAAGCTGCCTACCTCGTCTTTAATCTAAGCTCTGTTCGCGGTATCTTCACTCCTTTCTTGAATGGAACCTGTGAAAAGTCACCCCCAGGAGCGGATCTAGACTTACGGTTTGTAGCGAATAAGGGGGGGGGNGTAGGTGAATGTTGGGTACATGCACAGAGAACGAATAAGCTGCCTACCTCGCCTTTAATCTAAGCTCTGTTCGCGGTATCTTCACTCCTTTCTTGAATCGAACCTGTGAAAAGTCACCCCCAGGAGCGGATCTAGACTTACGGTTTGTAGCGAATAAGGGGGGGGGGGGTGTCATTGCCCCAGTGCAGGGCTGTACTTTTGATTTATGTCGTGGGAGGAGGGTTCGGTTTAATCAGTTATATAAAAAAAACATTAAATAAAAAAATTATATGGGTATTTTAAAAAATTCTTAAGGTACTTAATTTCAGTTTTAAAACATTTACAGGACATTTTCATTCCACTGTAAGGGTTTTTTGGTGGGTCATGTTGCCTGTGCACCCTGCTCCCTCCTAACCCGCCCCCGTGTATCACTGGTTAAGTTTCCTAAATGTATCGCACGCATTCTATATGCACTACTCTTAACATAAACGTATCTCATGTTGGGTGAAATCGAAGTTTTACGTATATTCTGTAAACTACGATAATTTATTTATAATGCAAATAAATACGGACTAAGTGTGCGTTGGTAATGTCTTGTAAGAAATTGTTCTCGTGTGAGAGGTTACTAAACTGAGTGTACACAAATGCGGCGCGTTGTCAGTTTGATGTAGTTTTCTATACTTGCAGGTTTCTTTGGATTAAGCAGGATAGCCTGAAATTAGAAGCAGTAGTGGACTGTAGCCACACATTTTAAGGCAGGCTTGGTTGACTTCTGCTCGGTATAGAAGTTTAACAAAAAATAAATTAAAAATTCAGCAATAAATTGTAATAGTTATAAAAAAAATTATGAACTTCAAACAAGATTTTTTTACACATACATACTCAAATGCAAATTTTACACAATATATAACAATTTTACATCAAAATTATTTAAAATAGGAAACTTTTCTGGATAATACGACTAATAATTAAGTTAACGTATGAAAATATACAAGAACCTAATACCAAAATTAAATTTGACTGACAACGCGCAGGGTAAACCAAACAAAGGACGACGAGGAAACCTGAGCTGATGGAAAACTCTCCAATAAGACACTAATACACAACGGCGCAACCAATGGGAGGCAAACTTGTCGGCGATTGGGCGGCTGGAAAAGTATTCAGATTGCCTGTAGGGGTGCATAAATATGGGACTAACTGGAACCTGATAGATGGGCGTGGCTGATAATGTACAGCATGTATCTAAACTATTGTAACAAACTTCGAGAGGTGATTCCTGGGATGAACACAAGCAAACATGCTCGTATGAACAATGTCGTCGTACAAAGCGTTGTTATTGAGTTACAGCCACTTGACGGGCGATGCAGTTTTCTCTCTTTAGACTACAACGGAATTAGCGAGACGTTACTTAAATTCGCCTTAGTTGAGCTTTCAATGCCCGGAAATACTGAAGTTTTAAATCATGTCTGCGTAACCGTGAGTGTTAATTTATGTATTCCGCACCTGTATCATATTTCCGTGTCCGCCGATCTCTTAAAACACCAGTAGTCCTAAAATGGAATTTAAATAACAAGACTGAGCAACTGGTGGCGAAACCCCCTGCTAGAAACAATTTTTTTTTAATCATCTCGTTCAAAATACATTTATGAAGATTAATATTTACTCCAGTGTAAGACTGACAAACCTCGCAGTTCCCGCGGTATTAAAAAGGAAATATATATGTGTATATAATATATATTATACAAACAATAAATGCTTATTTGGTTGAGTTACAGATCTAGGCTTATTATATTTCAGCCGGTTTTGAAAGCAGTGCGGATATTTTCTTTGCAATCCCAGTTTTCTCAGATAGGTCTTCAATGTAGGCAATCATCTTGGTAGTATTCAGTGCTTTGCTTAGCTGTAGTTACGGCTCTGTTGGAAAGTGTGTTTATTGGCAAGTTTTAATGTATAACAATTTGCTAGAGTTGTGCTGTGCAACTGCGTGCCTAAATCGTTATTTCTACTGGTTCCTAGGGAATCGCACTTGCCTGACACTAAAACTTCACTTCGTTCCATTGATTTGCCGGTAAATAACTGCTCATTAATGGAAGATTCAGGGAAGAAAATTTTACTGATTGAATTGTTAAATTGTGTAAAATATTTAAGTGTTTGAAGGTTCTTTTTGCGTATAAACAAATAGAGTACTCTTGTTCATGGTTTATATCGGAATGGCGCTAGCTAACGCCGTGTAAAAAGTTCCCGTTAAACTAATTTTATTTAAAATTAAATTTCAACCTTTTTAAAAATAGGTGTTCAAAAAAATTCGCCATGCCCTGAAAGTCTTTGGACGCGTAAAACGATGCTGGGTAATTAGTTTCCGTTGCACACTTCGTCCCGAGGTGAGAAACATAACCAAATTTAGCTTGGGGTGGAGAAAAAAAGGCTGCAGATATTCGAAATGCTTAAAAATCCTGTGCTGTTCTTTTATTGGGTGCTTTATAATTTTCCATGTTCAATGGTTACTTCCTGCAAAAGGTTGTAAAAACAAACATTCATTTCTGGACATCGTAACAGTTGGAGACGTGGATTATGCAGTGTTCTAGTGGACATGAGCCGGCGCCTAGCAGAGTACCGTGAGCACACGTGGTGATCCTGGGAAATGATAGTTTCCTGGCGCAGCGGCCTAATTTCCTTCCGAGGATTGAACTGGCGCCCGCCAAGCGTGATGGCTTTGCTCCAATCCTTGCTTTCCTTTTGAAAACCTGATTGTAAACTGCGTATTCATGAAAGGTCAGACATTTCCAAGCTTACGCCTGATTGAAGAGGGAGAATGTCATTCTCCCCCTACCACTATACAATATATTTGTGTAAAGTTTATATGCAAAATAACACATCCGTGTCAACGTTTAAATACGCGTTATCTCCATTACTGCACTCAAAGCCCAAATGTGATATATCTATCAGTGAAATAACTTTCGGTGAAAGTCTGTCGATAAGCTTACTGCCGACTGGCGAATAAAGCAAATTAACTGTGAACAAGTGACTTAGCAGTGGGATTCTTGATATTCAGTGGGAATTACAAATCAGTGAAGTTAAGCCACCATTTTAATTGGTTATCTGGCACGGATGATTAGTCGCGCAATTCTCACTGTTTTCATTGATTTGGCTTAATTCTCACCGTTTGAAAGTTAGTGTGTGGTTGATCCAACTAAACCCTTCGGTTTGATGTGCAGCAGAATTGACAATCTTCGGATAGGCAGAAGTCTGATAGATGAGAGGAAGGTATATTTGAAAGTACTAAACATATTTTTTTAATTAGTTTATATATATATATATATAAATTAAACATGGTCGTGTATCATAACCGGTAAACGATATTGCTGCGAAACATGACAGACCAGTATTTGCACAGAGCTAATAGTTACTACACTAACCATATTATTTTCTATTACTGTCACTTAAATCTTTTTTCGCATAATTTTCTCTCTAACGAAATTTCTCATTTGGTTGGGAATTCTCAGTTTTAAACACTCAGAGTTACGTTAGACGAAATATAAACTGTACCAAATGATAGTTTCTTAAAAGAAAAGATCCTTTCTGTACTTCAGCCATTAAACAGCAGATTTTCGTATTCTTTAACTAGAAGTGTGTGTGTTTGTTTGTGTGCGTGAGTGTTTGCCACATTTCGCTTCCTACTTATGGCGTTTGAATTGCGATAGTGAGTTTAAAACCCGCTGTTTCTATACAAAACCACTAGTGTTCCCATTATGATGTATGGAAAATTTCAGACGACATACATATCAAACGATGCAGAGTAGAAATGCTATTCCAGAGCCCTTACGCATAGCTACAGGTTTTTCCGCACTGCTGTGTCGTACTGGTTTGGCGACATGCGAAACTAATACAGACTTGCACTGAACTTTGTGGTGAACATACAGTTAATTTGCTTGAAACTGTGGACGAGTGTTGAATAGTTACAGCAGGACGACGGCCAGTCCGTAGGAGTGACTGTCGCAAGGTTCGTGCTTCAGTGTCGCCCTTATCGCTCGCTCGCTCGCTCGCTTCAGGGTATCGTGCCGCTTGTAGGCGCTGCCCNCAGGGTATCGTGCTGCTTGTAGGCGCTGCCCTGGAACTGATGTAGCGCGTGTAAGTGTAAGAGTATGAAACTGACGTCCCGTATTGCCCGGTATTTCTCGTCACCTAGGGCCTAGGCGAACTAGAGGCCTTGAAGACTTGCGGGCAAGAAGTCCGCTTTATTGCGCGGGGAAACGTTTACACGAGGGCACATCATTTAGTTTTGTACTTAAAGTAATAAATGCATTTTATGCCTTTGTCGATGTCTGTAAAGAAACGAGAGTTTGATATCTGAGGATTGGATGATAAAACCATCCCTGCTCTTCTCCCCTCCATCTGGATATATGACAATTGCTTTGGTAATTAAATGGTGCGTGCGATAAACATGTATGTGATATGCGCGAAATTCAAAGTGAAATCTTCTCGTGCGAGACGGATCTCTAGAGTCGAGATGGAACTTGTGCTGTTTGATAAAAGGCCACGCAGGTTACATGCAAAGTGTGATCGTTGGCCGCACTGGCTGTTGTATATCTGTCGCACAAAACCAGAACTTGCACTGCGCACGGGTTGAGAAGGTGAAACAAGTTACTGTAAAAAAACTATTTTTAAAAATAGTTGTTTAGTTCCTGCAGTGGTGGGATTGTCGAGAGATGACGTAAATGTAAGTGTTTTTATAAGCAACCACGTTGTGTTAGTGTGCAGGAGCTGTGATGCTGACAAGTTATTCACCGGCCCCATCAAGTCTTCGTATGGCATTCGCCAGATATCGCTAGTTGCATACGAGTTTTCGTATCAAACCCATTCAGAATCTTGTGAAAATAACTTAACCGACAGTTTAGCGAACTTAGATTTATTTAGGCTATTGGTAGGTATTGCAGTGTGGTGGTATATTGTAAACTTCAGGAGTATCAAGAATACGTATCATTAAACTAGAGTAGTTAGTCGTTATGCCCACAGCTTGACATATTTTCAATTACTAAATGTATCGTAAACACAACTCGAGGCGTAGTGGTGTCTATATGGGGGTTGGACATTCAATTCAATGTTTTTGTTCACGAGGGAATGTAAATAACGCAGTAATTAAGTGTGTGAGATCGTGTTTATTTACCGTTATTGGTGCCACGGATATAACAAGGAATTATACCAACTAGGCAAACATGTTGACGTGCAAATTACACTAAAACCTTTTTTGTATTAGTACATATAAAATGCACACTTGCATACATATTAACAATGGGCTTACAAAACGTAATGTGATGTGACTGGTTATATTTAACAACCAAAGAAAATCGTGAATGTCTGTCGGGATCTACCAGTAATTTTAGACTGCAGTATGCATTAAGACTGCTTTATACATATCGGAATTGTCGAAGTTTTCTGCCCTTTGAAAAGCGTTAATAGTTGAACGCAGCTATCTCAAATGTGAAGTTAATTTAAAGGTGGTAAATATGCATACTGTAGTGTACTCTATTGTTGATATGTGCGTGTATCTTTACTAACGTTAAACTACTCAGATTTCACAGTGCAGGTTTGCCAAAGAATTTTAGTATTTGGTTAAGCCGAGAGTTGAGACTTTGTCGCTTCACTCCTGGTTGATGCATTCGGATGCTGTGGAGATGTGAAACAAATATGCTGTGCATGTGCACTCAATTTGCTTCCCATCCTGTGCATTCTTATTAGCTACAAGCCACNCGACGGGCGTAAAACAAATATGCTGTGCATGTGCGCTCAATTTGCTTTCCATCCTGTGCATTCTTATTAGTTACAAGCCACAACTCCACGAATGCCAGATTCAGTTGTTGTGGTGTTTATAACAAAGCCATGTTGGCGCTGAGGACAATACTCTGCAGATAGTAACATTTTCCTTTTCACCCCTTTTAGTTTATATTAACGGCGTGACCAGCCACGGCGACCCGGGTTCGATCCCCGGCGGGTTCACTCGCGGATTTTCGCATGTGGGAATCGTGCTGGACGATGTCGCTTGCCGGCGGGTTTCTCGTGGTGCTCCCGTGTCTGCCGCCCTTGCATTCCAGCGTCTATTTCTTGCCATGTCCGGGGATGACGGGCAACTGCTGGTCCCATCATTAGGAGGGTGTCTCCTCGCCCCAGGCGCACTCCCAACACCACATTTATTATAGTAACATAAGTTAGTTCGTTTTACTGGTTAAGTGAAAAAAATCTCTCAAAAATTTCCAACATGTCACAGTAGTATTATGCAGTATGCGAGATCGAAGGACCAAGAACAGAGGTAGTGTATTTAGAGCACCGGCATATATTCAGTTTGTCTTGGTGCTTAATAAAAGCACGTGGAACAGTCGGCTCGCTCTGTTGCGAGAAGCAAGTTCGTGTCTTCACAGCAAGGGGAAACTAACTGCATGGGCGACAAACTGTTGTTTAACACAAGGCATGTCGCAACGTGAATCGCGCAGTATAGTTGGCTCCATGGGAAAACGACCTTGAGAAAACGCTGATTAAACAGTGCTGACGTGCATGTGACGTTTAATAAGCGTCGCGATACGACTACGCGTATAACTTGCGACTCCAGCAAGCTCCTGTTACCATGACGAACCTGCATTGCGGTAACACGCAAGTTTCCCATAGTATTATGAAGACTGATAGAATAGACGTAATTCTCGAGTGCCAGAGTAACATGGTCGTAATGATTTCCAGTTTGACTTATATTTGTAGCCTACTTATAGTTTTGGCCTACTTATAGTTTTGGCCTACTTATAGTTTTGGTCTTATCGGCTCAATGATGCAATTTTCTAGGGCTCTATGAGGTCTACAGATATGTGCCATTTTAAAGATTATACATTGAATATAAGTTCATATGTTCTCAAATTATATTTAGGCATATATATAATATATATATATATATATAGTGTTGATATTTTAATGAAACTATGTTTTAACCGAAAAAGAAAAGTACTCTTGAACATTTAGTTAAATTTCAATGGTATCTTTATGGAAACCTGTAAAACTGCTTGTCTGCTTCTACTGGTCTCTTAATCTACAGCATTTTGGGAGACTGCGCAAGGAAAAAGAAACATCAGATAGAAACAATACTAGCTTGGTCCAAGCAAATTGTGTTAAAATATGGTGTTGGTTGAACAAAATGTTTCTCCGTACACTATGACAGCGCATATTAGAGTGGAACCTATCAAGTTTTTAAAGTGAAATTCCATGTTGTTGCTGAAGTTAGTCTGTCAAAGAATTGTGTTTATATTTACAAGGGCTGGACTGTTGACTCGTTTGCCTCATATCTGTGCGCCTGAACAACTTGGAAGAGAGGGGTGGGGTGGAGGCTAGTTGTCGTATGAGGGTAGCAGTTCTCCCTTCTAACTAATTTTTAGGACAGAACTAAGTGTAAATTGTCAAACATTTATGAATTTACTAGCAAACCGACCCGGCTTCGCCCGGGTACAACTGGGAAAAGAAAATTAATCCATGTGAAAACAGAATTATAAAATTGTACTACGTTGGCCTAGGTTTTTAACTTATTACGGCAACCCAAAAGGAAGGAAACATTTTTTACCCAATAGCCAAGAAGTAGATTTTTTTTTTGGAGTATCTGTGAAACTATCGCGTAGTTACATTTCCGCTTACCAGCTTCGATGTATGAAAATCAAAACGTGAATTTCATCAAGTTTAAGCTTTAGAAATAAGTGTACCTAGGTACTCCTTTATGCGCTTTGCTGAGGGATTTTAATCGATCACCAAAGTCAAGCAACGTTCTCAGCGGCACACATTTCGATGGGTGACCTTTCAGTGGCATAACATACGAGCACTTCCGGGCTTCGGAGGGCACGTTGGGCGGCCTGATAAATTGACACCAGAGGAAAAAAATATTTCGGTCACGTTCCCAGCCGTTGCAGAATTACGTTTTGTTATTCCACTGGAACCGTACAATTTTCCGGGATATAAAGTATTCTATGTCCTATTCCAAGACCTAAAGTACCTACATACCAAATTTCATCAAAATCCGTTCAGCGGCTATGGAGCTGAGTGGTAGCACACACACGCACACGCACACGCACACGCACACGCACACGCACACGCACACGCACACGCACACGCACGCGCACACGCGCGCACACGCGCGCACACGCGCACACGCGCACGCGCAAAAATCACCCGTCCATAGCAATGCTTCCGTGTGGCCAGATATAACTGTGGTGTTAAATAGTTTTGCTTGGTATTCTTCTTGAAATGACTACTGCCACGGAAAGTCCTTAAGGTTGGTTCACAATAAAGAACACGGGCACAGAGCATTTGGCGTAACAGTAAAACATTCGCACTATCTGATCTTATACTAAAGTGGTTCACAATTCAATAAGATTTTTTTAGTCATTGAAATATGGCTAAGAGTCTGAAGTCGGTACTATATAGTAAAAAAATATTAAAATGTTTTTGTTGTCTTTACAGATTTAAATGTATTTTTGTTACATATTGTGGTATTGTTAAATATTTACAGTGAGTTAAGGTGATTTGTAGTTAAGTTTTTCTTTTAAGTATATTTGCTTTTGCGATTGTAAATATGCGGATAACCTTGAAATTTCTGCTAGTACACTCTTTTTCGTCTAGATTTTATTTGGCGACATTTCTTAGTTTCTGCGGAACTTTAATTTTAAATAAACAACTTCTTCGAAAATTTTATGCTCTCTTCAGATTGGCTGTTGCTTCACTCGCCGAAAATTTTATGCTCTCTTCAGATTGGCTGTTGCTTCACTCGCCTGCATAATAAATGAAATGCCGGGCGTTCACGAACAAATGTTGACACCTGAGTGGGGTAGATAAGTACAAATGGAGCATATTTCATCAAGGAACAAATAGTCTAACTTCCATAGTTAACCCTCTAATGGCCCTGGCCCGGGTGTTAAGCTCGGTTCATGATGAAAAACTTGTATTGTCTATTAACGGCTTCTTAATTTTTTTAAAAATAGAACCTTTGAAAAATCACCCCATGTATTACGTATTTCGTTGTTTCCTATATATGTCGTGTATCGTAAGGGGGTTTATTATACTTCTTAACATTAAAGTAAGTTATTTTTTTATTAAATTGAAGTTGTATTTATATTTTATCTTTAAATTAAATTATATTTGATACATTAATGTACATATAAAGTGATAAACCGTGTGTGTTGGTAGCGCTTCGTAGAAATAGTTCTCGTGCAAAATATTAAAACTGAGTGGGCAAGAATTCGGTGTAGTTTTCTAGACTTAGCGGAGGAATATCCTGCAAGTATTACTTTGACAGGGCTTCAGAAAAGTGCGAAGTAACCGTGACTGGATTATACATAATGAACGGGTACATATCTAAATGAAAGTAGATGTTTATGGAACTTTTCATGGTCATCGTGCACTTCAGGGCTGTTTACGTACACGGGGAACCATGAACCTTGCCGTAAAGGATGCCCACCATCTTCTTGGTACAACACGTACGTTATGCAAATGTTTTTCATCGCGAAACTAGCATTAGCCGCGGCGTCGACAGGCGGAGGAAGCGTGTCGACAGCGTATCGATTGTGGCGGGCGGACGACTGGTCGATAGGCGGAGCCCGTGGCCGCGCATGTGTGCCGTAGATAAGCTGGCCCAGCTTCCGGCTTCGGCTCTGGACCACGCCATGGAGTCACGCGCACAGCACGCCTGATTCTCCGGACATACCAGACATTTTTTTTTTTAATAGTTAGAAAGCTCGCATGGAACAGTTCAGTTAGACATTGGTTCTATCCCAGGCTGTGGCGTTCTCACGAGGACAATGCAGCGGACACTCTCGTGGTGTTGGTTTTCTCGGGGTTCTCCAGTTTCTTCCCCATTCCTCTACGTCTCCGGCCCCATCTCTTGAGTTATCCTATCCTCGGGCTGGCGGGAGTGACAGGTCTATTTCTGGGGTAGGACAGCCGGCTGTGACTACCGCAAGCTCCCTCTTCTACAAAGGGCCAAAATGGCTGAGCGGTTAGCCTGCTCGCCTCCCAAGGCGAACCGGGTTCAATCCCCGGCCGGGTCACTCCGGTTTTTCGCATGTGGGAATCGTCCGGGACAATGCCGTTGGTCAACGGGTTTTTTTTCGGGATCTCAAGTTTCCCCCGCCCTTTCATTCCGGCGCTGCTCCATACTCATCTCGCTTCACCCTCATCGCTCTCAAGACCTCGCTGTTAAGAGGCGCCCAAATCTCTTTTACACGTACGTGACATTGCCTTAGGCGGGAACCACAAGCAGGTTTTAATTTTCGCTCGCGCAGATTTTGTAAGTTACATTTGGAAACTCATCTGAGCAGACGTAACGGTCATGTGTTTGCAACTTCTCGTAGTGCTCTGTTAAATATTGTTTCAGCTGCCGATCATCCTCTTTGGAGGTTAAGATGGCAAGAATAAAACTGTTGTGAAACGTCCAACTGTCTCAAGGTACAATGCAAAAAATCTTATTGTTGGCGTTAAGAGCAGCATTGCAGCAAATTATAGGAGTTTGAAATGTAAAAAAACATTTTTTATATATTCCACTGAAATTTTTACCTGATATATTTGTGAAGGTTTAAGACCTCATGNTTGACATTTTAAATTCTAAACGACATTGCACTCGCAGTGCAAGAACTATAATAAAGGGTACGTAATGTTGCAGTTTTTCAGACCTGCTACACCACGCAAAAAAATTTCTGAAGTGATCCAGAAATATTTCTGAAGAATTTAAAAGTACTAAGATGAAACAACCATTTTTGTTGATACCGATATGAAAGGAATTTACGTATTTGAAATATTGCTGAAACATTTTATATATTTGGAAACACAGCTGGTATGTTTAAATGTTGCGCCGGGAAGTCTCTTAGAAAAACACACCAAATCGGCAGCAGACGATCTTAACCGGAAGTGGCTTAAAAGTAGAGGATTTAAATCATAAAAATATTGTACGAAAATGTAGTTTTTGCGATGTGCTTCAGAGCATTAATATTCAATTTAGACTGACCTTGCAGGTACCATCGCCAGACGATAATGTCGCTTATTCGAAAGGTGCAAGGGGCATTTAAGTCTTCGCAGAGGTATTTTTTTTATCTCACGATTGTCAGCAGATTGTTGTATAAACTGTTACATCGTGAAAATAAAATTTAAGAAAACTGAACGCTAGATTGTGACTGGTTCCGAACTTAGTGCAAGTCTTATTGCTGTCTAACTGAGAAAGTATTCTTGCTTCTAAAGTTATGTCACACGCTCCCGTTGGCCTAGTACTGCATTCATCTTGCAACTTTCCATGCAGCAGAGTTCTGTTTTATGCGAGAGTTAGATTTGTACGTAATTTTAAAGCCACCCTTCCAAATCGCACGCTATTAAAACATTTTACTGGTTCTGTCATAAAGCTTTGAGAAATAACTTTTGTTAGACGTNGGACATACCAGACATTTTTTTTTTTAATAGTTAGAAAGCTCGCATGGAACAGTTCAGTTAGACATTGGTTCTATCCCAGGCTGTGGCGTTCTCACGAGGACAATGTAGCGGACACTCTCTGGTGTTGGTTTTCTCGGGGTTTTCCCGTTTCTTCCCCATTCCACTGCGTCTCCGGCCCCATCTCTTGAGTTATCCTATCCTCGGGCTGGCCGGAGTGACAGGTCTGTTTCTGGTGTAGGACAGCCGGCTGCGACTACCGCAAGCTCCCTCTTCTACAAAGGGCCAAAATGGCTGAGCGGTTAGCCTGCTCGCCTCCCAAGGCGAACAGGGTTCAATCCCCGGCCGGGTCACTCCGGTTTTTCGCACGTGGGAATCGTCCGGGACAATGCCGTTGGTCAACGGGTTTTTTCGGGATCTCAAGTTTCCCCCGCCCTTTCATTCCGGCGCTGCTCCATACTCATCTCGCTTCACCCTCATCGCTCTCAAGACTTCGCCGTTAAGAGGCGCCCAAATCTCTTTTACACGTACGTGACATTGCCTTAGGCGGGAACCATAAGCAGGTTTTAATTTTCGCTCGCGCAGATTTTGTAAGTTACATTTGGAAACTCATCTGAGCAGACGTAACGGTCANCAGGTTTTAATTTTCGCTCGCGCAGATTTTGTAAGTTACATTTGGAAACTCATCTGAGCAGACGTAACGGTCATGCGTTTGCAACTTCCCTTAGTGCTGTTAAATATTGTTTCAGCTGCCGATCATCCTCTTTGGAGGTTAAGATGGCAAGAATAAAACTGTTGTGAAACGTNCTGTTAAATATTGTTTCAGCTGCCGATCATCCTCTTTGGAGGTTAAGATGGCAAGAATAAAACTGTTGTGAAACGTCCAACTGTCTCAAGGTACAATGCAAAAAATCTTATTGTTGGCGTTAAGAGCAGCATTGCAGCAAATTATAGGAGTTTGAAATGTAAAAAAACATTTTTTATATATTCCACTGAAATTTTTACCTGATATATTTGTGAAGGTTTAAGACCTCATGTTGCTTACAATGGACATTTTATATTCTAAACGACATTACAGTCGCAGTGCAAGAACTGTAATAAAGGGTACGCAATGTTGCAGTTTTTCAGACCTGCAACACCATGCAAAAAAATTTCTGAAGTGATCCAGAAATATTTCTGAAGAATTTAAAAGTTGTAGGATGAAACGACCATTTTTATTGATACCGATGTGAAAGGAATTTACGTATTTGAAATATTGCTGAAACATTTGATATATTTGGAAACAGCTGGTATGTTTAAATGTTACGCAGGAAATGTTTTTGAAACATAACGTAATGTTGTTGGTCTGTGGAGGCAGTAGCCGGGAAGTCTCTTAGAAAAAACACACCAAATCGGCAGCAGACAATCTTAACCGGAAGTGGCTTAAAAGTAGAGGATTTAAATCATAAAAATATTGTACGAAAATGTAGTTTTTGCGATGTGCTTCAGAGCATTAATATTCAATTTAGACTGACCTTGCAGGTACCATCGCCAGACGATAATGTCGCTTATTAGAAAGATATAAGGGGCATTTAAGTCTTCGCAGGGGTATTTTTTTTTATCTAACGATTGTCAGCAGATTGTTGTATAAACTGTTGCATCGTGAAAATAAAATTTAAGAAAACTGAACGCTAGATTGTGACGAGTTCCGAACTTAGTGCAAGTCTTATTGCTGTCTAACTGCGAAAGTATTCTTGCTTCTAAAGTTATGTCACACGCTCCCGTTGGCCTAGTACTGCATTCATCTTGCAACTTTCCATGCAGCAGAGTTCTGTTTTATGCGAGAGTTAGATTTGTACGTAATTTTAAAGCCATCCTTCCAAATCGCACGCTATTAAAACATTTTACTGGTTCTGTCATAAAGCTTTGAGAAATAACTTTTGTTAGACGTNCCTTCCAAATCGCACGCTATTAAAACATTTTACTGGTTCTGTCATAAAGCTTTGAGAAATAACTTTTGTTAGACGTGCTAGATAATTTTTAGGTAGCATTTTTGCACAGGATATTTCTAGTTTTACGTCTTAGAATTAGTTTCAGCTGCACTGTATTGGCTGCGGTGCCGAACTGTTTCTTTCCTCAAGTCAGTGATAGTGGCGTAGTCTTGTCGGGTCTAGCTGGTGTGCAAACCATTTTCCATTCCACAAATGTAATAGCAGAGTCTGGAATGGCAGTTGTATCTGAGACGAGACTGAGGGACGCAGCTGTGGTAGTGAGGAGAGAAGCTACGCGCGGTGAGACGCGATGCGCGCCGGCGGCCGGTGAATAAACCACGCCGAAGCAGGAATCTCCTTGGAAGTGAACCCTTCTCTCCCTTTACAACTATATGTCAACATTTCATATTAACATTCAAACCTAATTCACACAAGCTACGTAACAGAGTTCCTGAAACCAGAACGGACTGATTAGTCTTAATTTTTCTCACGAGAGACTGAAAAGGATTAAAGGAGTTATTAAATACAATTACAGGTCTAGCAAAAACATGAGCAAGGACTGTGGACTTAAAAATAACTATAGCAATATATACCGTATNAATACAATTACAGGTCTAGCAAAAACATGAGCAAGGACTGTGGACTTAAAAATAACTATAGCAATATATACCGTATGTCCTGCCTGACTGCCCTAGTTTTCAAATATTTGATCTGAAAAGTAAGCGACGCCGAAAAAAACATCAATAAATCATAAATATAAGGGATACTTCCCCCTTCAAAATAAGTGCAGTTCACTGGACTTTAAAACATTCAGAACTCGTTTAGGTAGTAGGCCTACGCGCACTGCAAACATTGTCTAAAGTAAGTTGCATATGGCAAATGGTAAACCAATTACACATATTTTTACTCTATAAATAATTTTACTGTAATTTGGTTACTGTAATGTAAATTTCCATTCTGGATGCTTCAGAAAGCAAATTTTCCAAGAGAACGGTGTTCAAGCAAGGTCATCGTACGTAGGTACTGTGGTCGTAGCAAAACGTTGTGTGTAGATATTGTAATCTTCATGCAAATCAGTTTAAGTTGTGAAATTGTATCCTACTTGGCTGAAAGGGATGTGCATAAAATTAAAAGCCTTCTCATATCAGTACCAATATTTAGTTACATACAATGACGGTAATTATGATCGCCCTACTTGGGTTTCTTGTAAAATGTACTTTCGCCAGTTATCTGCATGCCAACTGCCGTACACACATGCATACAGGCTGCCAGGTCGAAGCGAAGTAAAATAGTTATCAACGTTGTATTTAGAGTTTTAAGTTTTAAATTAATGGGAGATTGTTTTTTTTATCTACTTTTACACATTAGATTACGAAATGTCATCAACAGATTTAGAATTACAGTTTTCACGTGACTGATGCGTATCAATCAGCCCACGGCAATGTAGGTATTACATATGGCGGAGTGATACAATCTGAGGGGAGAGAATTATTAATTTAATACCTTCCTATTTGTCATGTGTATCATCGTAAGTAGTTGTGCATATTCACATTAAATAAAAATACTGATGCATAATTTAATGTAAATTTTTGCAGGACAGAAATAAGTATTTTGATGTCCATTCAAAAATGTTATTGAAACACACGTGGTCGTTGAATTCGGTCAGCAAAATTCGCTGTATGTGGCCCTCTGTTTGCGATGCTTATTCTTCAGTGTTGTAAACAACAGCGACAGACAGCGCTGTGTCTTAAATGAACAGGTTGCTGTATTAAAACTAAAGTCACTGCTTCAAATTCCGAGGAAACTACACACGCGAAGCTAGTTATTGCTACGCTACGGCCGGCCGACTGTGACAGAAGTTTTATAAGGGATTCCCCTTAACGCTGTTAAGAAAGCAGAAAAAAGTGTTGCACACTTAAAGATATTTTGTGATTTTACGAGACAATATCAATAACTATTTAATAACGCCAAATCAGTTTAAAAAAAACTCTCGCATACTTTTATAGTAGAATTGCCCACGTTTTAACCTTAAAATTTATGCCAAATAAAATTTAAAAAAGTTACAAAAGTGCAATGTTTGATTTCAGCCAGTTTTTTTCTAATATTAAGAAACTCCACGAAGAATTTTCTTTGAAGTGTGGCATTTTGTTCGCCTGCGGTTGTGGTTTAACTTCTAGCGACTTAAGATTTCAATTTTATTGTAAAAATTGACATAAAATTATGGCAAATCCACTGGAAGAAATTCCATTAAATTTCATCTTATTCTAATGACATTAACAATTAATTTTAACTGTGGTTAAACATGATAATCATGAAACTTTTTTAATTTGTATGCCAATACATATAAATTGGAAAACTTGTATTTTCAGTCATTTATTTTTGTAAAATTATTTTCCATGGTTGATACTTTTATAAATGTACTATTTGATGCAATAAAAAATTATAAGATATCCTAAAATATCGAAAATGTTTGGCTATTGAACAGCCTTAACCGCGAACCATCTGTGTTGATTTGTGAATGTTGTAGTACAGTTCTCCATTGGAAGCACGTTAGCCACTTGTCGAATGCACAAGCAGGTTGCACTTTGAAGTAATCAACAGTGAGCAAATGAAAGCGCGGAGCAGACTGCAGGACGCAGTGCGTAGACCCGGTCACAGCGACCTAACAAAAGTCTGGCAAACTTGCTAAAAACTGCAATGGAAGTTTTTTTATCTACACCGTGTATGGAAATACCTTTCATCAAGTTGCAAATATAGGAATATTTTTAGTTGCTACTATACATAGTTAAGAACTTGCCTATGCATTTGACTCTTCCATGCGCAGATTTAGGAACGCCACCATGGATGTTTGTGGAAAAATGTCAACTCTCACTTTCACTGTACGTATACATTGATGTAAATTTGCGAATAATTTCTTACTGATCACGTCACGCTTACATAGCCAGCATAACATTTGTCAAAGACATTATTGTGGTGAAAGAGCTATGGATTTAGATATTTAGTACCCTGATGACAAACTTTAGAAATCTATAAACCCATCTTAAAGGTGCCTTGGTGAAATAGTTTTGAAGTATTTTTGTCATTTTGTTGATCTAATTGGAAACTGGTATTCAATGCATAATAAGTATTTTAAGTGAACCCCTAAATAATGAAGACTGACCCCTAAATAATGAAGACTGACCCCTTCGTATTTTCAGCATCTTTATTATAAACCAATACGAAAATATAAGATCGGTAAAAATAACAGCACGCAGGGCACAAAGCATAGTGTAAAAATATAGAAACTGTGAAACGGTCGTGTGAAGTCACAGAATTGTCTCGTAATTTGGTATATATACTACTGGAAATTTGCCGCGAAGGATGGAGGGGAGGAAAACCATTTATGGAAGCTTTGCAAGTGTCTAGTGACAGTACAGTTAGTATTTAGGACATTATCACTGGCACAGGGATATCCGCCGGAAAATGTCTGCAAGGTGTGCTAGGAGATCTAGTACTTAGTCTGCCCCTCTCCAGCAGCAATGCAGGCAGACATTATTTTATGTAAAATATCATAGAGCTGACTAATATCTTCTTGCTGAATGGAACTTCACGAACGATGTACTTGGTGGCTCAGCTGGGCAAGATATGTCAATGGTGCCAGAGATCGGAATATGTCCAATACAGTCCTACACATGCTCAATGGGGGGAGATCTGGTGGTCGGGCTGGCCAGGGAAGTTGACCAACATCTCGAAGAGCATGTTGGGTTGCACACGCGGAATGTAAACTGGCATTTTCTTGATGAAATAGCGTATCCCCCTGCCCCTGTAAAAATGGTAGCACAGGTTAGTAGTTCGAAATAGGGGGTTCTGCGTCGACTGGATGGCGGATTCGGAACCGCGGCGCTACGGAGGCCATCCTTGATGGCGTCACGCGACAACCTCCTGCTCTCATTCCTCGCCAAAGGCGGCCATTTTCCCTTTTTCCCCCCCTCTGAATTCCCCCTTTCCCCCTTAACAACGTCCGTAATTTCCCGAATTTCCCTCAAAACCAGTAATTTCCCTTGCCAAAATTTTTGAGTAACTATCTGAAAATAGCATTACCCCCAATTGTGGCTACGCTAATTTTTTCTTGGGAGTGAGGAGCAGAGTGGTCCTATCAACGCTCTCATTCCATGCCAGCACCATCCATCTTGTCTGAAGTATGTTAGTTACTTACTCTGCCATGCAACTTCTTTCATTCCTTCCTGTCCGTTCTACCCCTTGGAGGTTTTCTCATTCATTCCTGACTCCGGTCCGTTGTATCTTAAAGGTTTTTTCTTATATTCCTTCCGGTCTCCTTTACATTTACCTTAGTCTGCTGCTACCTTGGTTTTCTCATTCCTTCTGATCTCCTTTCACCAGGCGTCCTGGTGGGGGGGGGGTTGCAAGTCTCATGCTTCTGGTTCCACCTATGCGACACGGAGCGAAGCCTGCCTACGCATGGTAGCTTAGAATCGCACCGCGCAGTGCCAGGTACGTCATAAGTCCACCTATAATCATAGTTGGCTGTAATTTCCGAACAGTTTAAGATACAGCCACCAAATTAACACGTGTATCACCCCCGACGACGAAAAGGGGCTCAGGGTCAAGTAAACTTTAAGGAATCTTAGAAGCATAGTCGTCCGCCATTTTCCGTCCACCGAAGCTATAGTCGTCAAATTCGTAAGACTTCGCTGTCGACAACGAACATGATGGCAGTGTCAAGTACGCCCTAAGCCCTCGTATAAGTATAGTTGGCTGCAATTTCCCACCCCACTCACAGAAGCTATAGTCATTAAATTCATATCAGACATCACTTCCGACTATTATCAAGGAGATAAGGACAAGTAGGGCTTAAGCCCTGTTATAAGCATAGCTGGTCAGCATTTCCAAACCTTTTAAGTTCGGGAACATGTAAAAACAGTCCACGTATGTAAAGAAAATAAACTTATAAATGCAGACGCGTCGTAAAGTTGTTGCGTGTAGGAGTGTAGGGTCTGAAATAGCACACACACATCGGCCTACACGCACTCATCACCCACCGCCACCCTCGACTTCTACCGCAGGCGTCTACCAACTGTGATCCCTCTCAGCGACAACTAGCCTCTCTTCGTCTACAGACATCCAGGCTGTATAGATAAATGTGAAAATATATACATAAATAAACGTTAGCATTGGTAACATACAAATATCTATAAACGAAAAAAATCAGGATTAATAGAAATGGTGCATGATGTATATAGTAGTGGGTAACTGTATAATACATACATGCATAGCAATATAAACGAACACCATCAGTGACCGGCGGCCAGCATCATCGTTAGCATGGGTAACCCTTAACAACCAGCCATATGTTGAAAAACTAAAGACATACAATTGCACCGATAACAAGACATACGTAGTCGCAGGTTACATTAAAACACATACGCGTTAATATACGTCAGCTTAATGCGAGAGTCGTGGAAACATAGCGTAAAAGATATGGAACCATCCTGTACATGAAAAATGTCACGTAACAAGCAAAGGACTGATATTTGCGCGAGTACATAACGAGCATGATGCCATAACGAGCCACAATAAATAAATATATATATATATCACGCTGGAGCCACAGCCCATAATAATATCAGTGTTGCTACCACGCGAACATGAGAGAGTGCATGATCACAAGGGCCAACCCCAACCCCAAAAATAAGTGTGTGTCAAGTAAGATACACATTGCGCGACTTGTGTGCCAAGCACAGGAACACAGTCTTTACAACATAGCACCTCATCCCTGGTAAATGCCATTTACCCACAGAAGGGGAAGTAAGTGAGCGACAGGAAGGCACATTAAAACCATTAGTAGCGCAAGAGGTGTCACTGCTACGCGCCGATACAAACTGATGTAAAACATAATAATTTATAAAATTATAATGCCTCGGCTTTGTCTGCGACGAAGCTGAACACAGATGCATGCCAGTCTTCAGCTGCTGATGTATTATGATTTTTTTCTGCTATTTTAAAATGTTATAAAAAAATTAAATTCTTGTTGTGTTTTAGGAGGTAGATTTTGTTATTAGATTGTAAAGGTCGCATTAAGACATAAAAGGTCAAGGTCATGATTACTTTTCATGGTTTCTGCTGTTGTGAGGTAGTAAAATTTATTTTCTCAGTGTGTTCCCATGATTGTTTTATAAACAAAAAAAAATATAGGTTTTTCCTCCATGTCTAGTGTGGATGTCGTCCGAAATAACTCCTCCTGGCTCAATTTATGTTTATAGAATGCATAAAAAAGCTTAAATCCCACTGACGAAATATGAAGAATTGTACGTATATATAGCATGCGAAATTGTTGGAATCGTCTTTATTTGAATTTCGAAGAGTGGACATAGTCTCGAGCGAAGATGGAAAATACGCCGATGGAAAGCAATTTGTGCTGTTTCTGCAAGAAGTCCTTTACTAAGAGCTGTCATGCCTGTCGACATGAAACTGGTTGTTCTATGAACATGAAGCAATCTACCTTAACATGTGAACAGTGCAAGTCGCAATTTAAACGATGTGATAACTTAGAGGCATCTTGCAACGTGTGATGGATTCTCTCCTGTGCCAGCTAAGCGATGTAGTGTAATGCCTGCATCCAAAAAAAGGTCAGGCACCTGTGGCATTGGATACTCGTACGCTGTCACTATCGACATCAGACCTGAACATGGACAGTTCTCCACAGGCATCACGATATTCATGTTGCTACTGCGGCAAGACCTTTAGTAAAAGTTGCAGTGCTATTCAACATGGGAACTGGAACATGTTTGAAGACGCGATGGGCTTACTGTAGTAATTGCTGCTGTAAGTGTGGTCGCGAGTTCTCATGTTATGCAGTAACAGGCGTTCCAGTCAACGTCCGACGTGAAATACATGACCATCAGGTAAAACTGTCACGAGTCGTATTAAAACCATGTCAAAATGTGTACATATAAAGCACCTACACCTGTATGTGTTACAAACTTGCCAAATGAGAATGATTCACACTGAAAGAATCTGCTTTCCGCGGTCTTAAGACATATGTTGCATCTTATTCATCAATCATGGCTGACGATAGTTGTACATATCATAAGCATATGTAACAGAATATTATAGATCAACTTACATTCGAGATAGAAAAAGGTGCTGTAAAATATAACCTATGGTTGGAATGTAAATATACCAAACCAGAACCACATGAAGGATAATATAGTGAGAGCCTTCAAGATCTCGAATGTACCTATGTATAACATGTACGAAATCGAAGACAGTGTTGTAGCTAGTATACAGAAGATTTGTTATGAGGAAGAAGAATGTATGGGAAAGGGTTCTGGTTGGACATTATATACGATAAATCAGTTACAGCTGAGAACAAATTTACTTAGACCACTTGACAAATAGATGTACGCTGATTAAGGGTGTGCAATCGAGAATGTTCTGAAAGACTATCTGCAAAACTTCACTTTGTTCACCAATTACATGGAAAACAATGTAGTTACTGTGGCAAGGTCTTAAGTAAAAGTAATGCCTGTCGACATAAACAGAGCGAATGTTCAAAGAAACAGACCACCAGAATACTAGCATATGATGTGTGAAGCAGCATTTGGTACATGTCATAATCTTAAGGCACACTGGTGCATGTCAAGGTAAAGTACCTTTGCTTGGCAAGAGACAGTGTGCACTGAACATATTGTTGCAAGACAATGCTAGGACTGTCCTTCCTGCTGATTCGTCGTGTAAACTAACGACGATCCGAACACGTATGGCATTATTCAGGTCTGCATTGTGTTCCAAAACAGTGCGTGAAGAAGGGGATAGTGTTGCAGACATTTAGTATGAAGAATGCGAGCCATACAGATTGTCAGAAGCTGTGAACTACAAACATGCTCTGCTATCATACGAAGTGAAAAATGAAAAATGTAAAACTAACCAGGACAATGAGAACGAAAACGTAACCTCAGTCTACTGCAGATGTGAAATATGCATTTTCGACCGGTTATGAGGATTAAGTGTCGACATCTGCAAAGCAAAAGTGCAAACATATTGCTGAAGATAAGAGCTACTTGAAGTTGGGACAGGAGAAACTCAGATTCGAACCTAGTACTCTGGCCCAGAGGTATGTCTCAAACTACTCATCACGGAAGAACATAGATGCTGAAGTGTATCGTGAACCACCTGCGAAGATTGACGTGAAGTCTAGCTACCTATTTTCTGAAAACCCAATGACTTGATTGATGGACTACGGGTGTTGGTTCCATTACAGAGAAGTGGGCATATTTCTGTCGGGGTAGAGATAAATTATATTATTGATTAACTCAAAGTGAAAGACTTTATTGAATGACATTTTATGTATATGTATGATTTGGTTATAAATATGAATACAGGTAAAAAAAGTTTTCTTCTTAAACAATTTTTTATCGGCTAAGAAATGTACCTACTGCTGTGTGTTTATACATGTCTTGCTACAATACTTCCAACTCGCTTCCCGATGAACAACAAACATTGCCTTTGCACTTCTTGCTATGTATATTCAGACTATCACTGCGGGCGAACATGCAGTGGCTACTTTCATGTTGTCGCGATGTAAGGAGCAAATCTTAAGTCCCTTGCTGTTTACGATGCAGTCACAGATGGAATCATTGGTCCATCTTTACATTGCAACAACGCACGCGATCATGGTAGATGTATGCAGACGTAACGATCTGTTTTATACGATTGCCACGGAATGATGGTTCGTATTGTCCATCTCTGGTTGTCACAGCGTGACCTGCTCGTTACCTACTCATACATTTTTGACAGGCTGCAAGTATTTGAGATTAACATACATGGAGTATAGACATGCACGAAAATATTTTTTTGGAGATATAGTTAGTTGCAATTTTTGCATGATGAGCTCGATACTTCTGTATTTTATATATATATACATATACATACATATATATATATACATACACCTTGTAATGTAGAACTGAATTCCTCTCATAAAGGGAAGGGCATGTGTGTGACCCTGGAGCCTGACGTCTCTCTCTCGGCTAGTGTTCTGTCTCATCCGTGCGACTTGGAGACCTGCACCGTGTTCGCGCTGACGGTCGGTAGTCTGGGAACGTCTTACACATTCTCACTATGTTACTTGATCGTGCGAAGTCGGCCGGGTCGGATGTGTGATGTAAGTGTTGGTTCTACACTGAATGCGATAGTTTCGTTTCAGTCGTTTCGTAAGGAAGTTGTTTGCTATTATGTTGTACTGGCCAGGACGGTCTGGTATTGTATAGCATCGTTTGACACACAGCACACATCGCTCGGCGCGCTTGCGTAATAAGTAATTGCGCTGGTTGGTAAGTGCTTATAACGATTTCCCCTTTACGTTTTTTTTTAAATATCTGTTTGCATCAGCGCATAGCAGTGACGTCTCCTTGTACAACTAATGGTTTAAATGTATGTTTTGTGACAAGCAAAGGAAAACAGTCTTTAAAAGTCGCGTAATGTGTGTCGCACTTGACATAGTGTAGACATTTTTACAGTTGGTCCTTATCATTCGTTTTTTCTCATCTCAATGTGCATTCTAGCTTCTATTAGACTTCTTGGCGTGATGGCAACACTGATATCACTATTTACGAATTTGGTGACTATATCTTGCACAGCTAGGAAATTACGGTCAACTATATCTAAGTATGGGAAAACAGAGGTGGAATGATAGAGCATGAGACTTGATCCTGCCAAGATGTCAGGTGAAAGGATACCGGAAGCAATATGAGAACCTACTTTGGAATGATAGAGCATGGTGGGAAAAGTTGCATGACGGGGCGACGGACTCGAACATTATTCAGGCAAGATGGATGGTGCTGGTATGGAATGATAGAGCGTGAATGTTAGGGAAAACCCTCAATCCATCGATCCCGGATTCCCAAAAAAAGTCTCTTAGCCACATTGTAAGGCCATCGACGGAAATTGTGCGAAAAAAATTTTTTTAATGAATTTCGGGAAATTTTGAGGGAAATTCTGTCTATTTTGACGGTTTTTAGTGAAAGAAGAGGGGGAAATGACGTTAGCCAAGATGGTCGCCGCTCGTCCAGCGTCCCGGAGCCCCAACCCTTGGCGCAGAACCGGCCATTTGTAACTACTGCCAGACTTTGAGAGAGGAAAACAACAGTTAACAAATATAATTAATCAACCTAATGACAGTTATAATACATTAAGGCCTCGCAAATAGTTATTATTTTATACTAGGATCTAGGGAATTTTTATTCTATTAAGTGAATAACTCAAGTTAATAATATTTAAGACCCCGTACAAAGTGTTGCCAAGTATTATATGGTTTCTGGTGGCGTTATTGTCCCAAACAGCGAGCCGGCGGGATAGGAGCTCCGCTGATGTGTTTCATGAACTAGTGTTGTTGGAATGTGTACTTCGCCTGGCCTGGATACCGACGCGGCGCTGCAGTTCACTAGGCTTGTCCGTCTTTACCGTGTCATGAGCCGGGGCCACGCACGAGTAGACTCACGCTGTCTCGCCGCCGGCGGTGGAGTTGTCTCCCCCGCGAAGTGCGGGACGGCGCTCGTTCAGACGACGATGACTTGTGCGTCCCTCTGCCCACCTCATCTTTAGTCTGTGGCAGTGACTGAGCATTCGTCTCACCTGCCACCAAAGCAACACTACTGTTCGCCTGATACGTTATTTCTACTACTTCTGCTCTGCCGCTCGTGCTACCGGAAGCACCTTTGTAGTATGTTGTTCGCGTGGCAGGA
>NQII01011004.1:0-24077 GCA_002778355.1 Clitarchus hookeri
CCAAAAGATAAACATAGTGTAGGTATATTACACCGGAAACGTTTCAAGGTCAACAACTAACGACTGTTTTCCGGGGTAAGTTGCTCCGGTATATTTCACAGCCTCGCTATACAAGTTGTTTATAAAACACTGCATCCGACTCCAATAAAAGAAATGACTGGCGAATCACTCTTTGGATTTTAAATGTTACATCACTGAGTAAAAACAAACTTCTTTTCGCGCNCGCTACGTACCTGACTGAAAAGTTTATATTACACTTAAATTCAATCATTAATAAATGCACTTACCTTAAACGTTTAATTTGATGTAAAACAATAAGAGCTGGTATTTAATAAAAGTTCAGAAGTAAAAATATACATCATTACTCTCAGCAGGCGTGCATTGTGTTTAGGCAATTTTTTGTTTTGTAAGAAATGTATTTTTTTTTTACTTTAGAATACAGGATATTACAACCGTAAGTTTCAACTTCTGCTGTGACAACTGGAAGAAAAGGAAATGGTAATATGTCTGTCAAGAAAGAATGCGTACATAGATTATTATAATTTTTTGGAGGATACGAATTACAGAAAATTTATTGCAAATATTAATTTATGGAAATATACAGAACCTACCAACTTGATAAAAAGAGTGCGCTCAGCTGATGGAATAGAATACACTTGGTGGGTAAACTACTTTAGCTACTCTGCGGTAAGCCTTCTCATATTATATATATACATACCTACATACATACATACATACATACATACATACATACATACATACATACATACATACATACATACATACATACATACATACATACATACATACATACATACATACATACATACATACATACATACATACATACATACATACATACATACATACATACATACATACATACATACATACATACATACATACATACATACATACATACATACATACATACATACATACATACATACATACATACATACATACATACATACATACATACATACATACATACATACATACATACATACATACATACATACATACATACATACATACATACATACATACATACATACATACATACATACATACATACATACATACATACATACATACATACATACATACATACATACATACATACATACATACATACATACATACATACATACATACATACATACATACATACATACATACATACATACATACATACATACATACATACAGGATGTCCCATTTATCTTTACTACCAACAGTAACTCCGTACCGGGGATCGAACTGAAAAAGTGTTTCTCACAAAGTTTGTACTACTGGAAAGAGGAAATAATACTGCTGGGAAGAGATTCTTTTAGCTTTATTTATTAGTGAAATACGCGTAATAACATCAGTTTTTAAATGGCGACATGAATCTTTTCGTCAAAAGTTCAATTAAAATTGTCAAGACCTATTCAAAAATGGATCAGAAAGTACCAGTCAAATAAACAGATCGTTAAAAACCACCCGTAATGTGATGCCTTGTGTCACGATAGCGCTGCATGGTACAGCAGAGTATGACGTTGATGCTCTGCATTTGTTGTAGAGGTGATGTAAACAGCGCAGGTACCTAGAGTTGTGTACTACATTCCACAGAGGTTGCGCCTAGAGGAAACAAAGGAACACACATGACTGACGACTACTCAGTCAGTCATCCACGTGCAGTCCAAATACAGCACACTGCAAGGTGAGAGTTGTAACGGAAACGTACTCCAACAACAACTATGGAGAATGTAGGTTAGCAGATTTATGTGTTCGTATTATTTTACAGTAAGTGTAGTAAATCCAAGGGGATTGTACTGAAACACACACAGCTCTGTTTTTGCCATTATCAACAGCCTGGTTTGCTCACTCGTCGTTCATTCTGTTGAAGGTCGGCGTAATGCGACTCTGGAGGAGCAACTCTACAGAGAGCGATACCCTGACAAGACCCCACCGTCCAGACGGATGTTATGCCGTCCCTTTGTGAAGCTTTGTGAAACGGGCAATTTGAACCTACAGCAACGCAATCGTCGTAGAACTCGCATAGATGAAGCTGCTGATGTTGCTGTTGTAGTTTATCCACACGCCGCATACGCCAACTTGAAGCCGAAATTGCCATTCCGGAAGCGAGAGCACATCGCATTCTTAAGCGTCATACGTTCCATCTATATCGTGTACACTCACACCAAGAATTGCACGGGAATGATTTCCAAAATCGCGTAGAGTTCTTTAATGGGGACAGCATCAAATTATCGCCACCTCGAACTATTTTTCGTATGTTCTTTTCATCAATGAGACGTCGTTGTTCAACTCAGGCCAAGTGAATACGAGGATAATGTATAATTGGGCCGCTTCGACAGGTGGACCACCAGNTGAAACGCAGTCATGCAATAAAAATACGTACCCTATTTTTTAATTTTCTAGGTATTTCATTTTATAAACGGTATTTGAGAAACACGTCTATAAACTGAGTACGTGCTACCCACCTGCTCACCGCACGCCCTTCCTTGGACCCGTCTCTGATGAGCTCGCTGGACGTCTCAGCTCGGCTTCTACTTACCTCTCTTGGAATAGAGATCTACTCTGAGGACGATGAGGAGGTTAGAGCGACTCTAGCCGATAGAGCTGCGTGAGAACACGAGGAGGATGAACTGGCAGTTAGAAACATACGTATACGCGATTCACCGTCAGAACACAACGTTGTTCTCTAAAAACAAAGAAAACCCAACATTTAACCGATTGCTAATTTTAAATGACACACTGCAAAGTCGCAGTAGTTTCACATCACATAAGTCTACTACAAAAGTGTTTGGTAACATTCCTTAAGGCGCCCGTCNCTGCAAAGTCGCAGTAGTTTCACATCACATAAGTCTACTACAAAAGTGTTTGGTAACATTCCTTAAGGCGCCCGTCTACCTGGAACATTTTCCCACGTTTAGGCCGAGAAGCGCGGGAGCGATAAGGGCGACACTGCCACGCGCATCAAGTACGCCATCGCCGCTAAGCGCAAGGCTCTGAACTGGCGTGCAGTGTTTTCGTCGTGCTGCGTGTACCTATGGGACTTTCAGCGGTGACCATATTATTTTATTAGTGGGAAGTCTTNTAAAAAGGACAGTGGTTTGGACAGGACAAATAGAAGTTTAAAACAAAACTTAAAACACTAGAATGGAATCCTCGGAAGGCCGACAGGCTAAGTGAGGTAAAAAGTAGTAATTGTTGTTGTAGATTTACGTTGACTCTATCTGTAGAAATTGAAATTTTGAGCTCGGTATCTAACTTACACGAATTGGGTGATTTCCTTGCGCTTAGATGATCAGCCATGAATGTACGGGATTAAACTTACCATTCATACTTTATTTTCACGGATGTACGCTAGCGTAGTATATTTACGAACTCTTGCTTAAACTGTCTTTTTGTGAAACGGTCCTGGTGTACTTACACCAAAAGATAAACATAGTGTAGGTATATTACACCGGAAACGTTTCAAGGTCAACAACTAACGACTGTTTTCCGGGTNCCAAAAGATAAACATAGTGTAGGTATATTACACCGGAAACGTTTCAAGGTCAACAACTAACGACTGTTTTCCGGGTTAAGTTGCTCCAGTATGATATTTCACAGCCTCGCTATACAAGTTGTTTATAAAAACTGCATCCGACTCCAATAAAAGAAATGACTGGCGAATCACTCTTTGGATTTTAAATGTTACATCACTGAGTAAAAACAAACTTCTTTTCGAGCTACGTACCTCACTGAAAAGTTTATATTACACTTAAATTCAATCATTAATAAATGCACTTACCTGAAACGTTTAATTTGATGTAAAACAATAAGAGCTGGTATTTAATAAAAGTTCAGAAGTAAAAATATACATCATTACTCTCAGCAGGCGTGCATTGTGTTTAGGCAATTTTTAGTTTTTTAAGAAATGTATTTTTATTTTTACTTTAGAATACAGGAGATTACAACAATAAGTTTCAACTGCCGCTGTGACAACTGGAAGAAAAGGAAATGGTAATATGTCTGTCAAGAAAGAATGCGTACATAGATTATTATAATTTTTTGGAGGATACGAATTACAGAAAATTTATTGCAAATATTAATTTATGGAAATATACAGAACCTACCAACTTGATAAAAAGAGTGCGCTCAGCTGATGGAATAGAATACACTTGGTGGGTAAACTACTTTAGCTACTCTNAAAACTACTTTAGCTACACTGCGGTAAACCTTCTCATATTATATATATATACATACCTACATACATACATACATACATACATACATACATACATACATACATACATACATACATACATACATACATACATACATACATACATACATACATACATACATACATACATACATACATACATACATACATACATACATACATACATACATACATACATACATACATACATACATACATACATACATACATACATACATACATACATACATACATACATACATACATACATACATACATACATACATACATACATACATACATACATACATACATACATACATACATACATACATACATACATACATACATACATACATACATACATACATACATACATACATACATACATACATACATACATACATACATACATACATACATACATACATACATACATACATACATACATACATACATACATACATACATACATACATACATACATACATACATACATACATACATACATACATACATACATACATACCTACATACATACATACAGGATGTCCCATTTATCTTTACTACCAACAGTAACTCCGTACCGGGGATCGAACTGAAAAAGTGTTTCTCACAAAGTTTGTACTACTGGAAAGAGGAAATAATACTGCTGGGAAGAGATTCTTTTAGCTTTATTTATTAGTGAAATACGCGTAATAACATCAGTTTTTAAATGGCGACATGAATCTTTTCGTCAAAAGTTCAATTAAAATTGTCAAGACCTATTCAAAAATGGATCAGAAAGTACCAGTCAAATAAACAGATCGTTAAAAACCACCCGTAATGTGATGCCTTGTGTCACGATAGCGCTGCATGGTACAGCAGAGTATGACGTTGATGCTCTGCATTTGTTGTAGAGGTGATGTAAACAGCGCAGGTACCTAGAGTTGTGTACTACATTCCACAGAGGTTGCGCCTAGAGGAAACAAAGGAACACACATGACTGACGACTACTCAGTTAGTCATCCACGTGCAGTCAAAATACAGCACACTGCAAGGTGAGAGTTGTAACGGAAACGTACTCCAACAGCAACTATGGAGAATGTAGGTTAGCAGATTTATGTGTTCGTATTATTTTACAGTACTGTGTAGTACATCCAAGGGAATTGTACTGAAACACACACAGCTCTGTTTTTACGATTATCAGCAGCCTGGTTTGCTCACTCGTCGTTCATTCTGTTGAAGGTCGGCGTAATGCGACTCTGCAGGAGCAACTCTTCAGAGAGCGATACCCTGACAAGACCCCACCGTCCAGACGGATGTTATGCCGTCCCTTTGTGAAGCTTTGTGAAACGGGCAATTTGAACCTACAGCAACGCAATCGTCGTAGAACTCGCATAGATGAAGCTGCTGATGTTGCTGTTGTAGTTTATCCACACGCCGCATACGCCAACTTGAAGCCGAAATTGCCATTCCGGAAGCGAGGGCACATCGCATTCTTAAGTGTCATACGTTCCATCTATATCGTGTACACTCACACCAAGAATTGCACGGGAATGATTTCCAAAATCGCGTAGAGTTCTTTAATGGGGACAGCATCAAATTATCGCCACCTCGAACTATTTTTCGTATGTTCTTTTCACCAATGAAACGTCGTTGTTCAACTCAGGCCAAGTGAATACGAGGATAATGTATAATTGGGCCGCTTCGACAGGTGGACCACCAGNACGTCGTTGTTCAACTCAGGCCAAGTGAATACGAGGATAATGTATAATTGGGCCGCTTCGACAGGTGGACCACCAGCTTCAATGAAGTGTTAACGTCTGGCGTGGGACGGTCGGCAATACAGTTATAGGGCCTTATTTCGTGAATGGTGACCGAAATGGCAGGGAGTATGCCACCTTCATACAAACAATTTCATCCAGTCTTCTGGAGGAGATATCTCTAAGGAACAGAATGATGTGTTACCAGCAGAATGGACGCTCAGCACATAATGCCGTGCATGCAAACCGTGTTCCGGACCGACAATATCCTGCTAGGTGGATTGGTCGTGGCCTGCTCGGTTTCTTGAGCTCAAACACCTGGACTTTGGAGTTAAAGTACCTCAAAGGCGCTATCTATCACGATATGCCAACAACTCCAGAGAACAAGCAGGAACGTATTGTGCGTGCTTGTAATGCTCTTCAGCAGGCATCACTGGAGGAATCAGTGTTGTCATTCATCCAGTTACTGAACTTGTGTATCGCTGCGAACGGTCACCACTTCTAACATCTCATGTGAATGTTCGGCCCATCGCAGTGCACGTGTGGATAGTACTACAAACAGGCAGTAGAGATCCCACTTTCTGTGTCGTATTTAATGCTCATGTTAAGAAAGTGTGCATTGTGCTACATGTTTAAATAGGCCTTGACGAGCTTCATTGCACTTTTAACAAAAATATACTTGATGCCATTTAAAAAGCTGATGTTAGTACTCGTACCTCACTAACAAATAATGCTATAAGTCTGACTCCCCAGCGGTATTTCCCCCTTCCAGTTATACAATTTTTGTATGAAGCACTTTTCCAATTTGAGCCCCAGTACGGAGTTATTGTGAGTGGTCAGGATAAATGGGACATACTGTAGACAAACTCAGTTTGAGTCAGGACTGAGTGTGTTAACTTTGGGAGGTGATTCCCTACGAGACACAAAGCAGAAATGTATTTGGGCTTTTTTCGATAATTGAGAATTGTGGCCGCTAAGTGTCACTGAATATCGAATTTCAAAATATATTACGTCAAATGTTTCCGAAACCATTTGAGATTAAGCAACACAAGTTGAAACAGTGTTACATGAAAGGGAGACCTTCAACTTGTTATGAGGGGGTGATAATATCATCCCCCACTTCGCTACGTACTTGTGGTTCATCGCCCAATTTTGGCCGTTACTTTCGAAAAACTGAGATGTAAAGGACGTTTACATACGGTGTGTTAATGTGAATGTTAACAACAACAAAAAGGTGGCCGTGTTAGCAGTCGGTAAGGCTAACAGTTTTCGCTAAATCAGTATTTGTATGTTTAATGGTGTGCGTAAGAATTCCAGAAGTGTATGCAAACATACATCCAGTGTAGCATAATAATCAGGCGTTGTCCACAGTAGGTACATGCCTTGTTACTAGTTTGGAATGGAATGCTTAACGAAACTCAATGCCTCTGTGGTAACTTATCGACATTTATTCCAAACTAGTAACAAGGCATGTACCTACCGTGGACAACGCCTGATTCTTATGCTACACTGTATGTCAGTTTGCATACACCTCGGGCACTCTTACGCACACCATTAAACATACAAATACTGATTTCGCGAAAACTGTTAGCCTTACCGACTGCTAACACGGCCACCTTTTTGTTGTTGTTAACATTCACATTAACACACCGTATGTAAACGTCCTTTACATCTCAGTTTTTCGAAAGTAACGGCCAAAATTGGGCGATGAACCACAATTACGTAGCGAAGTGGGGGATGATATTATCACCCCCTCCCCTCATAACAAGTTGAAGGTCTCCCTTTCATGTAACACAGTTTCAACTTGTGTTGCTTAGTCTCAAATGGTTTCGGAAACATTTGACGTAATATATTTTGAAATTCGATATTCAGTGACACTTAGCGGCCACAATTCTCAATTATCGAAAAAAGCCCAAATACATTTCTGCTTTGTGTCTCGTAGGGAATCATCTCCCGAAATTAACACACTCAGTCCCGACTCCTCCTGCACAATATACAGGTGTTTTTAAACTACAAGTCGAAATTCGAACCACGGTATTTATGGGTTAGTTATTATATATAATAAATCCCAGTAGCAAAATGTTCAGAACATTCATCTAGCTTTTTTTTTCAATTGAAATTGAAGTTAATTTTTTTTTTACTAACTACCCTAATAACTAAGTGTTAAGTGTTGTCCGGGGGTAGGTCTGGACTGTGATGCATCTCAGGGCTAAGCCCTATACGCCTACATGAGAGGGAATTTAGGAAAGGAGGCGTGCATCGTGGCAAGAGGGATAAAGCAGCCATGGCCAGGTGTGGGTGGGGCCATGGCACTCTCCGCATGGCGTGCCAGTTCCGTTCTCCTGCGTGATATGCAACTTGTGATGCACGCAGGTAAGTNAAGCAGCCATGGCCAGGTTTGTGGCCATGGCACTCTCCGCATGGCGTGCCAGTTCCGTTCTCCTGCGTGATATGCAACTTGTGATGCACGCAGGTAAGTTTAGCTGCGGACTCCCAGCGCTGTTTTTCTAACTGCAATTTAANGTTTAGCTGCGGACTCCCAGCGCTGTTTTTCTAACTGCAATTTAAATTTAAAAATGCTGCATTGATGTTCCGAACATTTTGCTACTAGGATTTATTGTTTATATTAGTCCATAGATGCAGTGGTTTAAATTTTGACATGTAAATCAAATAAACCTTGTATATACACATACTTCTACGAATGTAAAATTAAAATTGGTTTTTGTGTGATCATAAGCGATTATATTATTAAGTTGTATAGGGAAGCTATTTTCTCCTAGAAGTGTTACATGTTAAGGGAGATGTGCCTACTCATGCCACCTTTGGTTTACGTATTTTCCTCCATTACTTAGTTTGCATAATATAACAATTAAAAGCAAAGCAAGTCAAGGTGTAAGGTACATATTGACAGTTATTTCAAAGTGCTTATTTTTATCATTACGTGATTCATCTCACAGCTATAAAGGTAACCAAAGGTTGCCTCATTGTTAAATAATGTCTGTACTATATGTAAAATACTGATATAACTGAAACTTTACAAAATTCAAAACTTCTGTTATGTAGTCGTCTATCCAAGGGTGTCAAACTCAAACACGTGAGTGGGCCAAAACAATTACTCAAGAGAGCATAAAAGGCCAGGTGCCGGAAAATATATACGGAGGTTCAAAATCTGGTTAATTTCTTGCCTGAAAACAATTATTATTATACTTTTTAAATGCACGCATGTGAGCAGACTTCTTGGTTTTGGATTCGCTCAGTTTTGACTGACTGTTTCTAAATAAGTTCTGGCTGCACACACAAATGAGCCAGAGGCCGCGAGTTCGACTCCCTTGCATTAATGTCAGGCTTTGATTTTTAATGTCCTGTCATAAAGTTCGATTACAAAGTTTTGTAAAAATAAGCCAAGCTGGAAGAGATAGTTGCAGTTTTTACGGGAAAAGTCAGCAGTGCTTTCTGTATGCTGGTTTGAAACGACTGCATTAGCCTCTTATCATCATACACGCTGAAATTAATCAAAGAGTAGAGAAAATGCCGACTGGTATTTGCTTTTGAACTTATCTCCAACCGTGGTTCGCAATATAGCGGTTCAACTTTATACATCACCCTAGCAAATCAAACCTTCAGATTTCTAGAAAATCCTGTGCTTTTATAAAGAACAGTCCGGCTGTATTACTGTCAATCAGAGGGTGTGAAGTATAGTTTCAACGCAAGTCGTTCTGCAAAAAAAAAAAAAAAAAAAAAAGCATTTTTAAGTAAAGACATGAGTATAAGCTACGCTAACTTCTGTTTCCACAGTCTCATTCAGTATAGCACTCGAAAACTGGTTTCTGCACTGTTTAACACTTCCTTGCACTTAGAAATACGCTTTTGAAATAAGACTGAATAATGAATTCTCGTCGCTTACTCAAAATGATTTAAAGTAATCTGTGATTTGCAGCGAAGTTAGAAAGTAGTTCTGTCGCTTCACTTTTTTGTATGAGAGTGATAATTGTTTATATTACCTGTCAGAGACACTGGTTTCTTTTTGTGTTATTTACATGAAATACAGATGGCGTAAAAAATATTATTTATGTTTTTACAATTATACAGCTCACTTCATTTGCGCGTGCATGCAACACATATCGATATAAATGTAAATGTCGATTTCTTTCTGATGGATGTTAAATGGACAGAGAACTAATGCCTAACAATAATTCAGCCATATTTGCAAAACAGATAACTAAAGCGTCATTATACACTTATTTGCCTTAGGAATTGCTGCACCAAGGAAGTGAGGTTACAAATGAAATGGTGATACAAATAACAATAATTACATCCTCAACAAATTGCCTGTTTATTCAAGCGAAATTGTACATTTTAAAACACGTTTAGTAAATAGTTACACCATCCCTAGCGTAGGAATATGAGGTGATAGAGTCCGGCGTGGAGTCTGAGAGAAATTTAATGAGCTCTAATGGAAGGTCGTCCCATAGTCGTAAATGCCACTCTAGATGCTGTTGATGGCTGAAGCTGCTATCACAGCGGACTGTATCCAGTTGTACAGGCGACAGGTCCGGAGACCTGGCTGGCCAAAGACAGCACGAAGGTCGTCCTGGGATACCCGTACTGCATGTGGGCGGGTATAGTAAAGTAACCTGCACGCAACTTTGAGGGGGGGACGTGGGGGAGGCAGTGTAGGGGAGGCAGTGTAGGGGAGGGCTATCCCGAGCGCTCGCCGCTGGAGGGAGGGAAACTACGTGACACTGCCGGCGATACACAGACTGAAGTGTTGACATTGATCTCTACTACCATGCTGTTACATACTGCGCTGAGCGAGTTGCGCTACTTCGACAGGCAATATGCACGCGTGGAGCAGCTCTTGCCCAACCACTCTCGGCCGCTGTCACTACTGAACTGAAAAACCCCGCCCCTTCTTGCGCCGGCAAGAGTACTGCCCGTTGTCACGTTGATCGCGGGAACCACGCCATGAAGGGACCGCAAGATATCGTAAATGTACTCGTGTGCCATCACTGCTGCCCACACTATGACGTCACCAGTTCTGATGGTGGGTCTCTCAGCAGTGAAGTCCAGGTTCGTAAGCTGGCTATTGCCTCTCCACACTGGAGTACGTGAGTCATCAGAGGAAGTCGCAGTCAGTGGGATACGGTGCAAGGGGCTGACAGCCGCATGCAGAAGAACAATCTAGACGTCACTACCCAGAGAACCGAACGGATGTCGTTAATGGGTGTGTCGTTTCGTATGCTCGATCACATTGTAAGTTACTCCACCGTATTTTATAAGTGCAAAATCTAGTTGCCGATTGACATATCTAAATGTGTAACTAGAGGAGATTTTTGCTTCATGACAATACATTTAAAGAACTTTATTTTGTATACGGGTGAAATCCATACATTCCTGCCATGATAATGTATTCACGGAAATTCATTTCTAAACATACTAATTTTTTATTTCTTAGGCAGATGCGTTTCTCGAACGTAATTTGTAATTCGCGTGCAGCAATACTGTAGGTTGTTCACGCTAAAGTGAGCACTTTCGACGCCCTAGTTACTTTATTCCTATCAGCTATTTTTTATCTTCCACCACATATTAAAATACACATGGCCATATAAGTAATACACACAGTGTATATGTTTCAACAGACTTGAAAGTTTACGTCTGAGACTAAAATAAATTATGTTTATTGACAATTGTTCCAAATTAGGGGGCTTCGAAATGTTCTCACTTTACCGTGAATAACCTATAGTTACGTTGCAGTAACTGGACAGCGCTAAACGAAATATATTTTATTTACTAACGTGAATTTTATAATTTCTAATATACAAATGTAAATTACAGAAATGCATACATATTAATTCACAAAATATAGCAAGCTTTACAAAATCTCCAAGGTATACATATAATTGAATTATGATATAACGATAACTATGTTAAACAAGGAAAATCATTTAACTATGAAGTATATTTAACAAATCGTTGCTACCATAAAACTTTGAGTACATGTAATTCAGTATAAATAAATATATATACTTGTATATAGTAATAGTAAACTGGCAGTATTTTTAAGTTCTACGTGTGTTTTCTATTGACCCAAACAAGTAAATTACTACATCTGTAAACAGATCAAGATTACATGCAAATTTCGAGGAGCAGACTTCTCAAATTTATTTCATACGAGAAGCAAATGTCATATTTTCAGCCGTTTCCTATTGGCTGAGATCAACTGAAGTCATTAAGTTCGGGCAAGCTCGTGTATCTTCGTATTTAGTAACAATTCAAACTAAACTTAAGGAATCTGCATGAGGCTTAAACTAAAACGGACAGAGCGTACGTAATTTGTGAGACTTGGAGACTCCAGTAAGGGAACTGCAAGTGGTGCTCCACTTCTAGACGAGTCTGTGATTACGGTCCTTTGACAATACAAGTCTTCTTCTGTAAGTCATCTCACGATAGTGCGGCTGCAAATAGGGATCACTACTGGATCTCTCTAGAGGATGGGAGGATATATTGTTGGTCTAGTTCGTGCCTGTCTTAACTATAACATGTTCTAGTGTAGGTTCTGGATTCTTCTAGAGCCTTCCCTGAGTTCACGTGTTCCCTCGTGTTATCATTTCTGCCAACACCGCCGTACAACTTGGTCAACGGGAGGAGATATTGTTGGTCTAGTTCGTGCCTGTCTTAACTATAAAATGTTGTTGTGTAGGTTCTGGATTCTCCTAGAGCCTTCTCTGAGTTCATGTGTTCCCTCGTGTTCTCACTGCTGCCAACACCGCCGTACAACTTGGTCAACGGGAGGAGATATTGTTGGTCTAGTTCGTGCCTGTCTATACTATAACATGTTCTAGTGTAGGTTCTGGATTCTTCTAGAGCCTTCCCTGAGTTCACGTGTTCCCTCGTGTTATCATTTCTGCCAACACCGCCGTACAACTTGGTCAACGGGAGGAGATATTGTTGGTCTAGTTCGTGCCTGTCTTAACTATAAAATGTTGTTGTGTAGGTTCTGGATTCTCCTAGAGCCTTCTCTGAGTTCATGTGTTCCCTCGTGTTCTCACTGCTGCCAACACCGCCGTACAACTTGGTCAACGGGAGGAGATATTGTTGGTCTAGTTCGTGCCTGTCTATACTATAACATGTTCTAGTGTAGGTTCTGGATTCTTCTAGAGCCTTCCCTGAGTTCACGTGTTCCCTCGTGTTATCATTTCTGCCAACACCGCCGTACAACTTGGTCAACGGGAGGAGATATTGTTGGTCTAGTTCGTGCCTGTCTTAACTATAAAATGTTGTTGTGTAGGTTCTGGATTCTCCTAGAGCCTTCTCTGAGTGCACGTGTCCCCACGTGTCCTCACAACTTCCAACACCGCCGTACAACTCGGTCACGTCAGTGCAGGTGGAAGGAACAGCACTGTCTCCCGTGGACTCGCCCTCTCTCAGCCAGAAGGGGAGTGGCTTCGAGTGGACCACGGAACCTGACTCTACGATATACTCATCTCATTACAAATTGCTACACACACTACCAAAATAATTCAAAATATTTTCCTAGCATATATTTGTTAAAATCAATTTATAATAATCTATTTTCATTTATAATTTAAGCGCATTCTGATTTCGGATGCTTCAGAAATCACATTTTGTAGTATTATGTTGGTATGACTGGACTTTGTCCATTGTATACCATGAGGATAAATAAAATAAAAATAGCACATTCACAGAACTCACCAGGACAGAAAATGAAAAAACCTCTTACAACGCCACATACAGATAATGAGGAAACAGTGTTTCCTTGCCAATAGAAAACAAATATATAAACTACAAAAAGACGTACCATTTTTTTTTTCAAATTAGGATAGACAACAAAAGCAAACCAAAAGAAAGGGCAAGACGATGAAAAAAAACGAAAACAAGACACCAGTGAACAAACAGTGCAAAATCAATATCAGTGGAAACAGCTAAACAATAAAAACTAAAAGAAACACACAACAATAGGACAAAAAAACCACAATGAAACATAAGCCATAAAAAAGTTTTTCCTTTCCAGGCGATGAACACAAATAATTCAACACTACGAACAACAGAAAAACCACAAAAATAACTAGAGCTGCCTGTGGTGTTGTAAAAGATTTTTTCGTTTTCTCTCTTGCTGAGTTCTGTGAGTTTGCGATTTTTATTTTATTTAGTTTAATGGCCAGCAAAAGACGCAGTCCGATCATGCCAACATAAAACACGAACTCGCCGTTGCCATATATCTTCAAAGATAAGAAAGGTGACCGGTGTTCGCTAAGCAGCGCAAGGTAACTTTACTTACCGGCGGGCAGCTTAGCCAATAGCGAACTTTCCACAACACGCAACAGCCAATCAGACGCAAGTCTCGTTCCCAGAGCCTCGCGCAGCCATTCAGAGAGAGAGAGTAAAGTAACCGTCGCGTCATTACAGTGTACTAATTACCGTGGAGCAGCGGTGGCGTAGTGGCCAGAGCGATCGCCTTCCACATCGGCGATCCGGGCTCCATCCCCGGCGGATTCACTCCCGGATCTTCGCACGTGGCAATCGTGCCGGACGATGCCACTGGTCGGCGGGTTTTTCTCGGGGTATCCCCGTTTCCCCGCACTTTGCATTCCAAAGCCGCAACATCCTAGAGTCTGATTCCACGTGATGTGAGGGGATGACGAGCACCTACGGGTCCCAGGTTGAAATCCCATCAATAGGAGGTGCCACCTCGCCCCGGGTGCACGAGAAGTGCGGGAGCAATAAGGGCGACATTGCCACGTGCATCAAGTGGGCCATCGCCCCTAAGCGCAAGGCTCTGAGCTGGCGTGCAGTGTACTCGTCGTACTGTTTCCACCTATGGAACTCTAAACGGTGACCCGATCCTTCTGTTGGTTGATAATCTGCAACAAGGCTCAATGCAGGGCCCTCCAGTATTTTTGTATGGATCTAGTGCGTATATTTTGAGATACAGCGCTTTGAAAAAGTCGTTTGTAGCTATGCCGAAGAGCTCTAAAATGGCGTTTGTTATGTGTGTGATGCCTTGAAAGTAACCAAAAGCCATAGTCTGAAGTGTGTACTATTTCCGTAGATCAACATATTGAGTGTACGTTTAGCAGTTTCCAAAGAAAGCCTGGATTTAGAACATTGTGCAGCGAAGTTGAAGCGCCGGGTAGGCGGACCGACCCCTTAAGTTTCCGCTTTAAGGCGATACGTCACACACGATACGCATTCACGCTATAGTGCGTCCATGGTTACTTCCAACTACTGCGAAGCCCTGCTGAAGTTCTACTTCCAGCATATTCCTCCGCCTCGTACAACAACAAATGCGGAACTGAGTTTAGAAAATGGCGCCAAAGGGACGACCCACCATATTCAAGCGCACTGGCATAACGATAGTTTTCATAAGACCTATTTCTTACTAGGAATTACCAACACACCTATTTGTCCTCTGTTTTTATTCACATTAATTATAATTTAAGTATTGTAATTAACAGGAAAAAAATATAAGTAAAAGTTCAATTTAACGATAAATAAAGTATTTTTATGTAAAGACAAATATAAAGCGCGCGTGATACATTGCGTATTTAGGAAACAATCATACGTGGGGTGATTTTTCAAAGGTTTGATTAAAAAAGCGTGAAGGAACCGTGAATAGACAATAGGACCTGAGTGTGTGGGAGATATGGGAGGTGCTTCACTGCACAGCGAAGATACGTGGCGGTTCAACAGTGACGCAGTGCACCGGAGGAAACCCCGCCGAGCAACGGCAACGTCCGCCATGTTTCTACATGTGCGACGAAAGTACATCAGCCGTGTTGACAGGCGTCCAGTACGCACACAGTAAACATTTACAGACGTTACACAAAACAAATATTTAGAAACTCGAGGCCAAATATTTTCTTGTATAATCTATTCGCAGTTTCTTCACACTTTTTGAATAATCGAACCTTTGAAAAACATCGCATGTATGACGTGTTCGGTTGCTTCTTAAATATTCAATGTATCAAAAGAGTCTTATANGAACCTTTGAAAAACATCGCATGTATGACGTGTTCGGTTGCTTCTTAAATATTCAATGTATCAAAAGAGTCTTATTCTTTTGCTAACATTAATTTAAATCATTGTCTGTTAAATTGAGCTTTACTAATATTTTATCTAGGTACGAATTTTAATATGTAATTTCAAACTAATACAAATTAAGTCAGAGAGGAAATATTTGTGTTGGTATTGGTTAGTAAGAAATAGTTCTTATGTAAAATATTATTGCGCTGAGCGCGCACGAATGCGGTGCGTTAGTCCTCTGGTATAATTAACGAAGTTTTGTTTGCATGTGGCGGATGAATATCCTGGAAGTAGAATTTCAGAAGTGCTTCAGAAAAGATGCAAGTAACAGTGAATAGACTATGACTCTACAGCACATTGTTTTCTGAAACACACACAATTGTGTATGCGGAGAGACATTTATAATTAACTTGATGTCTAAAATGTTAGCTTGTTAAAATTCAACACTGATTGTACACATTCCACGTGATCGTTTCGTAAATGTTGCTTAACTTTTCATGTAGGTAGGAAAATATTCTTGGCAATTATTTTGCAAACAAGTATTTGTAAAAATACAAGAATATTTTACAGTGTACGTGGCACAGACTTGAGGCTGGTTCTCAAGGAAGACCCTGGTATGGGCGAGGGGAGTGAAGTGAGGGTGAAGCGAGGTTAGTATGAAGCAGTACTGGAATGCAAGGGCGGGGGAAACGGGAGATCCCCGAGAAAACCCGCCGACCAGCGGCAATGTCCGGCACGATCCCCAAATATGCAAATCCAGAAACGACCCACCGGTAATCAAAGCCGACTCGCCTTGGTGGGAGGCGAGTGGTCTGACCACTGTGCCCCCCAAAGTGCGTGACCACAGCCTGCGGTCTCACCACATGCTCGACAAACCACACACACGCTTGATCGTATACATTGTCAAGCTGAGCTTGTCGTGAGTGAGTATCGAGTATCAGGCTTCTGTTGTCGGCACCGCGCAGTGATGTTACCAAAACAACAATAATTCTGCGCGCTTGAACGTCATGATCTTCTTCTAATTACATTCGTTACAAAACATTGGCTGCTTCGTTTCAATGGCGTTCGTGAGATGGGTGAAAGATTTCCAACATTTAAAAATAACGTACAGTATTAAAAGAAGAAAAAATTTCAATTATTAACAGATGTCTGTTTGTTTGTTTATTTGATGAAAATTTGACCTCATTTGTTGTTCTGGTGAAAACGCTACTTGTGGTACCATCCAAAGACGAGTTTGTACGAAGATAGAGTTGTGTATTCCTACAATACTTCACACGTCATCGTTTACGTGGCAATCCTGACGTGTACACGTGTACGAGTTGCCTATATGTTATTACACTCAAGAGCCAAAAAAACGGGTACACCTGCCGGTACACGAGTGGGTCTTCAGCTCCGAAAGCCCATATAAATGATGGCCCGTTGAATAGTTCACACGCTGGCACTTGTTGATGCCCCAGCATTGAAATCTGCGCCAATTTGAGAAAGCGTTGCACGTCTGTCACGTTTAATGATTATCGTCAGTCGTCGTTTGTCCCGTTCGTTCACGATCTTTTTCTGGCCGCAGCGATGTCGAAGATCTGATGTTTTACCGACTTCGCGATATTCACGGTACACTCGTGAAATGGTCGTACGCGAAAATTCAAATTTTATAGCTACCTCGGAGATGCTATGTCNACACTCGTGAAATGGTCGTACGCGAAAATTCAAATTTTATAGCTACCTCGGAGATGCTATGTCCCGTCTCTCGTGTGCCGATTGTAACACCACGTTCAAACGCACTTAAATTTTGATAACCTGCCATTGTAGCAGCAGTAACCGATCTAGCAACTTTGCCAGACGCTTGTTGTCTTATGTAGGCGCTGCCGACCGCATCGCTTTACTCTGATTGGTTCCATACCTCTGTTATTTTGCATACGTACGCCTATACCAGTTTTTTTGGCTCTCCAGTGTACGTGCCGTGTGCGTGAGGCCTTCAGTCAACGGGATTGCTCGAGAGAAGAAGAGTACTAAGTCATTAATTTATATATTTTAATTGGTAACAAAACCTAAGATTTTATTTTCCTTTGGGCATTTTAAATATTGCTACTTCTTTAAAGAATCACTAATATAGTCTCAAGTCGCCTGTGTCTCGTCAAAGATTTAAGCGGCAGGCTACATAGAGTAAGCGTGACACTTTTTCTTTCTTATGCCAACCCGTCCCTTACGTAAATTATACCCATCGGGAACGAAGCTTCAAGGTCACCACAAATTGAATATAGAGCTCGTTTTGAAATTTTGCGTTACCGTTACGTTCAAGTCGTAGGTCGCATCGCAGTGTATACTCATATAATTAAGAGTTCGTTAAGATAAAGTTTCCACGCAAGACGGTAACGTAGAGTAAATCAATCATATTCAGAAAACGACTTTTATATCTGTGGTTATCTTTTTATATCAACTTCCGTCTGGAAAGTACAGGATGGAACTGAAGTTTACGACAAAATTCCGCAGGTGTTTTCTCATCGTGAAACAAATAGAGACAATATATACGATCTATAATCTATGTCTATTCANACAAAATTCCGCAGGTGTTTTCTCATCGTGAAACAAATAGAGACAATATATACGATCTATAATCTATGTCTATTCAGGAAAGATGTAACAACCTCTGAAAGTGTATTTGACGCCGACATACATTGCTAACACAACCATACGGACAGATAAATATCATGAGATTTGGAAAATGCATTATTGAACGAAGAAGGCAAACGATAAAAATTTGGGCGCCGACATAAATCCCGTTCCATAAAGAAGGAGGGGTTGGAACCCCATTTGTGTACTGTAAAACGTAACTCTCAGGAATTACTGGGTTGATCACTACCGATTAGTGATCTACCGTAGATGGCAAGTAAATAGGTCGCCTTGTGGTTTTACACTACACGCCACTGTTTACGAGAATATCATGTACGTTTTTCTATTACTGCAAGCGCTGCGATCAATTTAATTGAAAGGTGTTCTGGTGAACATCAACAGGCTAAATGCTCACAAGCGTTTCTTAAGTTAGTAGTATATTGGTCTGCACGGAGCTTTGCACTCGACTGTACAATACGCAGAACTCATTATGAAGTTGCACACACTACGAAACTGGTCCGACTAGTACGAGTTATGATGCACGGGGAAGAATAATGCATACATTTGACAAGGCTGTAAAACATTCTCGTATAATTCTCTCATTTAAATATTTGTAAAATAAATTATACAAGAGTCTCACTTTAATATAATTACACACTTATTTAAATTCTGAATACTTTTGAAAGCACATTTTGCATAAACTAAAGGATGGATGAACGTGGACGAGGGGGGGGGGATTTCCACTACCTTCAACATGCAATACCATTGCAGCATTATCCTGTTTATATGATATTTAAAATTAAAAGTACATATAGATATATTTTTAATAATTGACTTTTTGCACATCCGTTTAAGCAACAAAAGTTATATTTTTTGTAACTAAAACTACTGTATGTAAATAAAATTAATGATCAGAAATATGTAAACACGTTAAACTGATTTTTCATTGCACAACAACCGGTCTAATTGCCATGATGGTTTTGCCACTTTATGAAAAAAGCGAGGAGAGGTTGCAGAATGTGCTTTCTGAAGCAACCAGAATGGAAATACGCTTAATACATGATAAAAAAATATAACCTCTTTAATAAATTTTAATTTTAATTTAAATGAATAGTACCTGCCCAATGCTATGGTTTATAAGTAGGTATTGAATCTGGTCTCTGCGTAAGGCACCAGCAATTGATGCTAGCCCTCCGTGTTAGGGCGTAGGAATACGTCGACACTATTGTCTCTAGGTCAAATTTACTAATAAATTCACCTCGTTTTTAGGTTACCAATAAATCAGTTTTCTTAACGCATAACAGGCCCACCCATACATGTACACACCAGACAACACTCGCCTTCCCTTTTATATGTCGGCTCCGTATTGTTTGGCGCGGCGATTCNTTATGGCTTCTGCATCACAAACCAGTTTGTGGGGGGTACACCCTCTTACACTTTAAGGAACATCGCAGGCCCGCAAACCCTGGGGATCGAGCTTCTACCCGCTCCTAATTCTCAGGGGTGGGGGGTTGTCTCAATACCTCGAAAATTGACAAAAAGTACAAACAAAATAAACCCTGGTTACATTGCACACTCCTCTGACATCCTTACAATTAATTACACTGGGTCATATCCTTTTATTCTACTAAATATTTACACCTTTTTTTTTTATACCCCCATAGCTTGCCATCTGTAAACAGCAAGCGAACATCGGTAAACCCTAAATAACCATTGCTACATAATGAGACTGGTGAAGTGAAACATCGGTAAACAATAACAACCACCCTCAAACCTAGTGGTAAACGACTGGTACATAATTGCGCAATTCTTGGGATTAACACCACCATGCATGGCCCTGGCCATGACNCTCGAAAATTGACAAAAAGTACAAACAAAATAAACCCTGGTTACATTGCACACTCCTCTGACATCCTTACAATTAATTACACTGGGTCATATCCTTTTATTCTACTAAATATTAACACCTTTTTTTTTATACCCCCATAGCTTGCCATCTGTAAACAGCAAGCGAACATCGGTAAACCCTAAATAACCATTGCTACATAATGAGACTGGTGAAGTGAAACATCGGTAAACAATAACAACCACCCTTAAACCTAGTGGTAAACGACTGGTACATAATTGCGCAATTCTCGGGATTAACACCACCAAGCATGGCCCTGGCCATGACGTGAACACACGTTATTTATGAGGGCAGGTAGGCCTCTCAAAACAACCTTCTTGGCGGTCTTTTACTCACTCTGACTCGGGCGGTAAAAACACTCATATTCCTATCTTACACACTAACCCTTATCACACAGATTATTCACAATCTCCCTACACACTAACATTACACGATAACTATTTACGAGTCCTTACACACTAACACTTATCAAACAACTTATTCACCATCTCCCTACACACTAACATTAAACGATAACTATTTACAAATCCTTACACACTAACACTTATCAAACAACTTATTCACAATCTCTGGCGAGCTAAAATCACGCGAATGTAAACGTCTTTGGATTACTGTGGCACTGCCACTTTACCGCATAAAACCACTACATCCCTTTAGAATTTCTTATTAACACTCTAAGCAAAAGATTTCAAAAAGACCATACAAATTCTTGCTGCTTGTAGAAATTTTTCGAAATNAACTATTTACGAGTCCTTACACACTAACACTTATCAAACAACTTATTCACCATCTCCCTACACACTAACATTAAACGATAACTATTTACAAATCCTTACACACTAACACTTATCAAACAACTTATTCACAATCTCTGGCGAGTTAAAATCACGCGAATGTAAACGTCTTTGGATTACTGTGGCACTGCCACTTTACCGCATAAAACCACTACTTCCCTTTAGAATTTCTTATTAACACTGTAAGCCAAAGATTTCCACAAGACCGTACAAATTCTTGCTGCTTGTAGAAATTTTTCGAAATTTTTTTTTTTTATTTCAGAACTTTAAAGTCACCGGTTAACCTATAAATCGGTCTCTTAAAAATAATCCAAGTTATCTCGGACCTTTTAAATAACATAACCTTCTGTTCTACCCAACTCGCGCCATCGAAATAAAACATTTAATTTTTCCCGACACAACTACTTGGAGTCACCACGTATCTCGCGTCACGCACGCCCGCGCCGTCATCTTGCGCGCGGCGGGAGCCCCGCCCTTGGGCCGGAGCCTAGGCCACTTATGATCCTCTCACCTCGTAGATTCAAAATTACTTATTCTTACTCGTTTTTCAAGCGATATTTACTAACCTGCGGATCTTTTCAGTAGTAATACTTTAACACAATATAAAACGACTGATTTAAAACCCTGATTCTCGCCCTCAGCGTCGTTACGTGAAGTATACTCGTCACAAGCAGTCCACTCATACAACAAAAACGTATTATCAAATGCGGTCAACGTCAGANTTTTCAGTAGTAATACTTTAACACAATATAAAACGACTGATTTAAAACCATGATTCTCGCCCTCAGCGTCGTTACGTGAAGTATACTCGTCACAAGCAGTCCACTCATACAACAAAAACGTATTATCAAATGCGGTCAACGTCAGAAGCCATGACAATTAAGAAATTAAATAACTCACATATGGTTCTCTACACTATATTTAGTAGGCAGCTTTTTTTTCTGGTATATGAAACTTACATTCACCAAACGGAGCAAACTCTTTATATATTCCTGCACAGAATTTTTTNCTTTTCAGTAGTAATACTTTAACACAATATAAAACGACTGATTTAAAACCATGATTCTCGCCCTCAGCGTCGTTACGTGAAGTATACTCGTCACAAGCAGTCCACTCATACAACAAAAACGTATTATCAAATGCGGTCAACGTCAGAAGCCATGACAATTAAGAAATTAAATAACTCACATATGGTTCTCTACACTATATTTAGTAGGCAGCTTTTTTTTTCCTGGTATATGAAAATTACATTCACCAAACGGAGCAAACTCTTTATATATTCCTGCACAGAATTTGTTTTCCCCTGTGCCACGAAACAACAACTTTAAAGCAACTTAGCCAACTTTGGTAATTAAAAATTATTAATGTTATTGCAACACAAAAACCTGTAACCTTTTTCTAAAAATTCTTGTATTTACCTTTAACATTCCCACATTCATCGACCAGTCATTCACAACTTCTGGCCCTGGTGGTGATGTAAACACCACCATTCTATTCCCTCCGACCTCGTGATGCGTGACTTATAATAAAGAAATCACTTACAAGGGCTGCTGGCCTGCCTCACTAATTCTAACACATATTTACACCCTGTTTTGCACATAACTTACCCCTGGTAAACACTGGTAAACAAAAAAATAATAAAAAAGTATTATTATATGTTGCACTTATTTCTGTGTCTGGTGGGGGGGGCTTCGCGCCCTGGTGATTCTCAGCGGGCGACACACGGTACACACTCGCACTTGGTGGTGGCAGGGGGCGTCCCCCGCCTGCAGGGGGCTGGGCGCCATCCATCGGGGCTGTGGGCGCGTCTCCCTCTGGTTCCTCCCCTGCTCCCGGGTTCGATTATCCATCGGTGTTCACCTGTAGGGGGCGTCTGAAATCTTCTTCCCTCGCGTTTCTCCGGTCCCGGCAATTACGCCATGGTTGAATTCTCTCTCTCTCTCCTCCCTGCCCGTTCGCGCCTGGTCGCCATTTCTTCTTACGCCCGGCCTTTCTTCTCCGTCCGTCCCTCTCTCCGCTTTCGCTTCCGGCCCCCCTTCGTTCTCGCGCCGTATCTCCTCTTCACACCCCATCTCGCTGGTTCCGGCCTCCTTTTCCTCTCGTTCGCGGAGTACCTGCCTCTCCGCCGTCCGTTCTCCGCCATCTTTTGCTTCCGCGCGCTTATTTACCTCTCCTGGCCGGCCGTCCATGGTTCGTTGCTCCGGTGACCGCGTAGTCCGGGCATCCCTAAGGTGTGGGGATACCCCCCCTGGCTGCGGTATCCGCGCGGTCTGTTGCAGACCGTCCGTTCCCCCTTCGCCCCTGTTCATACTGCTCGTTCCGTGCGCAAGTGGAATATTGCTGGCTTCCTCTGGGCAGTCCCGTTTGGATTTTCTGGGGTCCTGGGTGCGGGGCTCAGTTATAGGGCATATCTGGTCCCTCGCTACCTTCCGCATTTTCCCCATTTCATCTTCCGCCCAGTACACATTCCCTTGGCGGCCTGCTATGATGTACGGTCCCTCCTATTTCGGCGCGAATCCTGCACAGTATTTTTCACTGGCCCGGCTCAGAGGATGATTGCGCAATAATACATGTTGGCCTTCGGGTAGGTGGCGTTCGTCGCGGGTTGGTTCCGGGTATTTTCGTCGGATGTACCTTTGTTGGTTTCTCCGCGCCGTGCCCGTTCTTCGGATAGCTGCTTTCCTTATGGCTTCGGGGCCGGGCAGCTCTGTCGCCTCGGTCTCCCACTGCCATTCTCCTGGGCGGCGGAGATTGTACCCGAGTAT
>NQII01011005.1:0-20610 GCA_002778355.1 Clitarchus hookeri
GTTTATAGTATATAAGCATGCATCATTTAAAAAAAAGGTTGTCGCTTGGTTGACAGACATGAAGGAAAGCAGATCGTTACGACTAGATTCATCTTCTGAGACTGCGCAAACTGTTACAATATGAAGACGGAATTGGTGGTTGAAGACTGGCCATCTGTATCACCGGCTGCATCGACGAGGATGCCGCGAATGCTTGCTGACTCTGGAAGTAGGTGTTGCTCATCATGGACAGAGTGCAAGTTTTGTGGCAAGGTGTTTACATGAAGCGACGATGCCTGACGACAGGCTAGTAACTGCTTATTCGTCATTTCATACAAGATTTACCAATGTGATAATTGTGACGCGGTGTTTGCCCGCAGTGAGAGCTTGAATAGACATAGCAAGATATGCAAAGATAATGTCTATTGTTCATCGAGAAGTGAGTGCAAGTATTGTGACGAGATATTTACTAGCAACTCTAATGTCAGAAAACTTGAAGGTTGCAACTGTCCATTCGCCATCGCTCACAACACTTACCCATGTAGTAACTATGGTGTGATGTATTCGAATAAGTCTAGCTTTAATGCTAACGTCAGGAATTGTTCTACAAAACAAACATCATAATTATTTTGTCAAATGAAGTGGAAGGTGTTAATGTACTTATTTTTGTTGAGTCTGTAAAATAAAGTTAAAGCATACAAATTACTTCTGTGTTATTCATACCCCTGCTAATATTAAGATGTAAGTGCGAAAACGGAAAAAACGGGTGATTGATATGTATAAATTAAATGTGCTATTCATTTAATTTGTCATCAAAGCTAAATTTTTCCTGACGAACATACATAGAGTATGTCTATCAACACATATTTGTAAGCTGTGAAGTTGCAATAACTTAGACATATGGCTATACAATCTCAGTATTCCTGATGGAATGGGTATCGATGAAACTTTGAATGCTAATTACGAACTAATATAAGAACTTGTAAAAAAATATTTTTTTTAGACTCTATAGTACACTGTGAATAAATACATGAGGAGTGTGCGACAAATATTACTGAATTGTAAACATATATACACTGAAGAGCCAAAAAAACTGGCATTGGCATGCGTATGCAAATAACAGAGGTATGGAACCAATCAGAGTAACGCGACGCGGTCGGCAGCGCCTATATAAGACAATAAGAGTCTGGCAAAGTTGCTAGATCGGTTACTGCTGCTACAAAGGCAGGTTATCAAGATTTAAGTGAGTTTGAACGTGGTGTTATAGTCGGCGCACGAGAGATGGGACATAGCATCTCCGAGGTAGCGATAACATTTGGATGTTCGCGTACGACCATTTCACGAGTGTACCATGAATATCGGGAATCCAGCAAAACATCAAATATTCGACATCGCTGCGGCCGGAAAAAGATCGTGAACGAACGGGACAAACGACGACTGACGAGATTCATTAAACGGGACATACGAGCAACCCTTTCTCAAATTGGCGCAGATTTCAATGCCTCCTGCATACCTTCAGACATTAGTCGAGTCCATGCCACGTCGTCTTGCGGCACTTCTGTGTGCTGGCGGGGGCCCTCCACGATATTAGGCAAGTGTACCAGTTTTTTTGGCTCTTCAGTGTATATGTACACACACACACATACACACACACAGAGACAGAGACACAGAGAGACAGAGACACACATACACACACACAGAGACAGAGACACAGAGAGACAGAGACACACAGCAGAGAGACACAGAGACACTGACACTGAGAGACACTGACACTGACACTGACAAAGACACATACACAAACACACACGCACGCACACACAAACACACACACTCATACTGATAGATTGATGCAAACTGCTTGGGATACCACTAAAAAAAATAAAGATAAATTAACGTTTCTTTAGTTCTTAGGTGGTATGCCATTCACTAGAATCGATAGTTTGAATATGCTTTACAATACATGCAAAGGTGGTGTTATATTGTTTGAATGATATGATTGGAATGTATTTTGGTAGATATGGACGGTGGTAGGTTTTCAGTATTATTGGTATAAATGGTCTCGCGACATAGTGATGCCTAAGCGACGAGTATGACCTGGTGGTATGTTTTATAAGGGTTTGAATATTTTCACCCACTGCTGGAAAATTACATGGAAAACAGTGTTGTTACTGTTGAAAGATCTTCAGAAAAGGCTGAAATGCTCGGTGACATTAGAGAACCACCTGTACAAAGTGTCTTTTTCTCGCGATGAAGCGTTACGACATTGGTACCACGCAGTTTATGCAAGGCGATACATTGAAGGAACACATCGAGATCTGCAAGGGTTCGTCTGCTGGAAGCCAGCAATTGATGTCGCCAATACCTCCTGCTACATCGATGGGTACTGTCTCCGCAGACGATTGTGATGGGGCAGTTAATGCTAATGATGGAATGAGATACCTACGAGGTATGATTGAGTCGGTATGTGTAGAATTTACCCTTGCAAGACGTTCGCTTGATATCGACGAACTTCAGAAGAAACAGTTGTCGGCTCTAAATACTGATGATTTCCATGTGACTCCTACTAAGAAAAGTAAACTTGGTATTGAAAATGAAACAGGAGGTGAAGACGATCATGAATACAGCATTGATGATAATGACTATGAGAAAGTGTTGATGAAGTATCTGATGAGAAGGATGATGATTCTCTCGATGTTCCCCCACATTTCACCAACGAATTTCCTTCGAAAAGTTATGCGAAGAAGTCAGAAGGCATAAAGAACGCTTTTACATATTTCCCGAAGACCCGGATGAACTTGTTAATAGACTTAGATATTTGATTGACCTGCAAAAATGCGAGATCTCTGACACCTTGTTGAGATATCTTCAATCATTAGTAAACTGTAAAAAAAAGGATATGTATCGCATAATGTGGTGAACTTCTTTCTGCTGAAATTGTAATTACAAAATAATAATAAATTATTATTATAAAATAATAGTTTTTTCTTAATTTTTATGTGTTGTATTCTTTTCTCCCTGCAACTTTAAAGTGGTGCTATGAGTACTCGACTATTAACATATATATTTGCATATAGAATGATAAGGAAGACTTAGGTAAAAAAAATGCACGGATAGTTGACTGCATACAAAACGTTAATTCAGTCAAAACGTACTAATTTTGGAGATGGTGAATTAATGTAATTTCTTTATCTATGGGAGGGGGGTACAAATTAAGGATTGAACAAAGGAACGAACGAGGGATCGGCTTTGATCGAAGGATTTGTGAGGATTGATGAGGATTGCGAAGGAATGATGTGTGAGAAGAGTACGAATGATTATCGCCCTAGCGGCCCTCGTACATCCAAAGTCTCAAGGGCCTATTGGTTCATAAACCAAAGAGTTTTGGTAGATACTGATCCATATAATGATTAGATCATACTTGTGCAGAGAGTCGTTACTCATATTATGAGCTTGGATTAGTCGCACATGCATACATTTAAATAATCTGTGTACCATATTTATCAACAAAACAGACGAGAATAATTTGCAAATTCCGACATCGTGTAATAATTAGACTTCAAGAGAGGAGACCGGAAATGAAGCTGAGATAACTTTTTGCATTGTTCTGCTATACCATATGTACAATTTTGGTACGAATAAACAAAACATACATAAATGTTTTACATTAAAAAAATTGTTTAATGTAATAATACATACATTTTTGATTTGACATACCCTATGCCTGTAAAAAGTAATATAGCTACCAGAAACAGACATATTTGTTTGGTTAGAAATGATACTTGCAAACTGAATTTCTCGAGCCTGCTTCCTAAGAGTTCGCCAATTATATTTGCCTTCCTAATGGCCTGCACATATTCGCTTGCTTAAGTGCCGACTTGCGAAATATGTGGTCTGCTACATAATTATTTAAAAATAATTTATAAAAACAATCAATGCGAGCATAGGCACATATGATTCAGACCCCTACTAAAAATAATGAAATGTTTTTAATACAACATTTCCCTTTAAAAGGTTTTCAAATTGGTAAATAAGATGAATTTAAACTGAAAATGCTCTCAAATAAATGTGGTAATGAGCCATATATGCATTGATTGAAAATATATATAGCAAAATGTTTAATACATTAAAATTTTTTGTAATTGTATGAGGCAATGGTATACTTTACGTTGTATAAAATTTTAAGGAAGATTTCTTGTTGTTGCTTAAGTAGCTCAATGGTTGAAGCAACCGACTCCTGTTCGAGAGTTTGTGGATTCAAATCCCCATCCTTCCCAGGGTATTTTTTCTTTTTTTAAATGTTACCAAGTGTTATGGGAAAGTGTAAAATTTACATAATTTAACTTTTATAAACCGACTTTGCATGAAAAATAAAATTTTGATACATTTTACTGTTTTGTTTGAAATATTTGGGCGTTTTTCAAATTACAAATAAAATAAATTTAAATAAAATAGTTCTTCTAATTATTTATAAATTATTCTATTTCTATATGTTTGATCGTTTTACGATTGTTTTGAAATGGTTAGCTGCCCTGCCTGTCAAATGCATGCTCGCAAACTCATCTCCAGCAACCTAAATAAATAAAAAATGAAATAAAAATATACCTTATTTCTAAGGTACACCTTTTCATAATATTTTTAAAAAGAAAAAAAATATACTTAAAAAGAAATAATAAAAAATAAAAAAAATATTCTTTAAAATAATTACGACTACATGAAAAAAATACTTATTGCTGGTCTATATAAGTCTGGGATAGTCGAAAAAACCTACATACCCCCCCCCCCACAAACACTATTACTTCATTCAACCCTTGTCGCCGCACACGATCTGATAGCCGAGTGGTCTAAGGCATCTGCATGCCGACCCAAGGTTCGGCTAGTTCCATCCCGCCCTCCTCCAGACGATTTTCAGAGCTCCGAAATTAAAAAAGCCGCACCTAGCGGCCAACTCTACAACCAACATGGCGGCCGAGCGAGAGCGACACCAGCGCCCCTAGCACGCGATGAATAAACAACATGACAGGGATTGGTGGTGCACTCTAGCGAACGAAGAGTAAACTACAGAATATGGAGAACATGAAACAGATACGAAGGTGAGTAATTGGGAAACAAGATAGAGGGCGCAAACAATATGGCAGCCGGAAAACAATGGCGGCTGGAAACAAAATGTTGGACAGAAACAAAGTGTTCGACAGAAACCAGATGGTGTATCCACGATGGCATCTGTAATGCCATTCAAAATGGCAGAATTCAAGATGGTGGATTGCGCTATGATGCCACAGCCCTCAGCCCTTGTTCTTCTATTTCTATCTACTTACATATTCGTTTACAACACTATGTATACATTTTACTCATACCATTGTTTTTTCCTCTTGTGGGTTCGTTTGTTATTTACAACGTGATTTGTGAAACTGACAACTGCAATAGCCTCAGTAATCTTTCTGTAGATATAACGACTGTTTATAACGAGATGTATACATCTGAGAGAAAAAAAAAGGAAATATCTTACATGTTACAAGTAAAATTTTCCCATTTGGAAATGAAATCCTATTTGCCGAAAAAGTAAACACCAGGCTTTATTATGCCAAATTAAGCACAGGGTTTGCATTGTGGTAGTTGTTACGAGTATATACTCGTATGTTCATGGAAGTGGTTAAATAGCAGGGAATTTTTTATCAGGGTTAGGGTATGAATATCTAGTGGATATTTCGATTGCATGGCCAATTGTAGCACCGGATTTTTATTATGACAGTGGTTACGGGTATCAATATTGTTACGGAAGTGGCTTTTTCGATTGCGTGGCCAATTGGAGCAAACTACTTTTATCATGGCAATTAATGTGTATGAATATGGTGACGGGAGTGGTTATTTCAATTGCAAAGACAATTACAGCACAGGGTTTTTACTACGGCAGTGTAGTTATGTTAATATATAGTCTATAGTTATTGAAGTAGTAATTTAGATTGCATAACGAACTGTAAGACAGGGTTTTTATTACGACAGTGGTTATGAGTATGTATATGGTTATGGAAGTGTTTATTTCTAATAAATTGCCAATAATAGCACAGGGTTTTATTATAGCACNTAGTTATTTCGACTGCATAAACTATTGTTCCAGAAGATAACTGTTATGGCAATGGTGATGTGCATGTATGTGATTAAGGAAGAGGTTTTTTGAATTGTAGCACAGGATATTTATCATGGCAGTGGTTATGCGTATGGCTATGGTTATGGATGTGTCTGTTTAGAATGCGTGGCCAATTGTAGCGGAGTGTTTTTATTATGCCAGTGATAATGGATATGTTTATAGAAGTGTTTATTTCGATTGTATGCCTTATTGTGGCAATAGTTATAGATACGTATATGGTTATGTATGTAGTTATTTTGATTGCACAGCCGATTATGGCACAGTACTATGATTGTGGCATTGTAGTAATGGTTATGGAAGTGGTAATTTCGATTACATAACCAATTTTAGAACAACATTTTGATTATGTAAATTGTTATTGGTATGGATATGGTTATGGAAGTGGCGATTTCGATTGAATGGCCAATTATAGCAAACGTTTTTTATGACAGTGGTTATGGTTATGGATATTATTATGGTAGTAGTAATTTCGATTTGTAACCGGATTTGTATTATGGCAGTGGTTATGGCTATGGATATGGTTATGGAAGTGGTTATTTCGACTGCATAGCCAGCAGTAGCAGAGGTTTTCATTATGGCAATGGCTATGGGCATTGCAGTTATGGTAATGTAAGTGGCATACCTGACACTTGCGACAGGGGCAGTGCTCGTGGGAGGACGAGGACGAGGCCAGCTGCTGCTGTGCGTGTTGCTGGACTCCTTCTGGGGGCAGCGCCACTCGCAGAGGTCTGTGAGTGTCCGTCAGCACAGCGCGGTCCCTCTCCTCGCCCTGGGCGGGCAGGCTCACCCGCAGTCCGCCCCTAACTGCTCCCTGCCAACAACGTCCGTCAACACATCATCAGTACACGTATAGTCTACTCACGGTATCTTCACACTTTTTGAGTCAAACCTTTCAAATAACACCCCATGCATGAGTATTACGTGCTTGGTTGCTTCCGAAATGTATCACAAGCGTTTTGTACATCTGTTAAGATTAAATTATCTAATTTTTCGTTAAACTGGACCTTAACTTTTATTTTATCTAGAGGTTTTAATATTCCATTTATCATTACTATGAATTAAAAAAAGAGAGAAAATAGGTGTTTTGGTAATATACCCATCGTAATAAATAGTTCTTATACAAAACATTATTAAACTGAGCGCGCACAAATGTGGTGCGTTATTTCATCGGTAAAATTTTCTAGGTGGAAGAATATCTTAAAAGTAGAACTTCACCAGGGCTTCAGAAAAGTTTGAAGTAACCGTGAGTGGAGCACACGAGAATTTCGCGAGTTCTTTTGGCATCGGTCTAGACTTCTCCCTACTTAACATACTCGAGCCACAGCTGCTGCCATGGCGCAAGACTTTTTTTAAATTCAATTTATTTACACCTGATACAGCTACCTTGTCGATTCCTGTTTTTACTGGCTAAAGTGTCGAACAGGGCACGTCAAAACCACTGTGGTCCAATCATAAAGGAAAACTAGGGTATACTTATTTGAAGCCTAGCCTCCCGCCGAAACAACCGGCGAAATTCACGTACCTGTAGTCATCAGAGTACGCAATAGAGGCGCTTACTATTGTATATTCACGATATCTTCACACTTCTTGAACAAGATCTTTTGAAAAATCAATCCAAGTATGCCATTTTTGGTTGTTTCCTGAGTAAACCGTGAACCACAAGCGTTTCACACCTCCGTTAACATTCACCTAACTTCTGGCTTTTGTTAAATTAAACTTCCGTACATATTTCGTTTATAAATTTCAATGCTTATTTCATAGTCAGAATTAATTAAAATTTGTGATAAGAGAGGTATGTTGGCAATTGATAGTAAAACATTCTTAGGTATATATTTTTAAATTTATATATTTTTTTACGTTATTTGTAAAGTTCCTTATTGCCATTATAGGAATGAATATTTTGAAAAAATATTTAATAGTTTGTATAAAAATGTTTATTTTTTTTCGGTTTGTTCAGAGAACAAACGTGGAGCTTCATTTCCTCCTTGCTATTTTCCTCTAGACTTGTTTCAGTGTTGTTTACATTTGGCGTAAGGATACCATTCAAGTAGCCAGATAACAAAACTTTAGCACGTCTTCGTAAAAGTTACAAGTAACCACGAATATACTATGTAAAGACTACTGCAGAAATGACGAAGCCGTTAAAATATTTCTTAATTTTTATGGAGTTTGTTTCGTGGTCAGACGCAATGTAGATCTGTGGTCGATTCCGTTTGCTTGCGGCGCCTAATTCGGTCAGAAAATTAACGTACGCCTCCCTGGATCCTTTCAGACTCATTTTAATTAATTGTTTCAGATATTGTTAAACGTGCTGCACCTAAAGTTGACACATCACTTGTTCCGTTATGTCACCCAACGTGTTATTATTTGGTGACATGGGATGCGTACGTTTGCTATACGTTTTACCACTGGACCTTCCTTTTTGACATTCCCTGGATGTCTCTGGGCCGATGAACGAAACACTTGATAATGGTCAGACCGAATCAAGTGCANTGACATTCCCTGGATGTCTCTGGGCCGATGAACGAAACACTTGATAATGGTCAGACCGAATCAAGTGCAAACGTGCCAGAGAGGAAAGGGCTTAAGTCTTAGGCAGCAGCCAATGAACGAATGACGCTGGCTTTAGTCTATACAGACCTGTGAAATATAGTATGATGCCAAACAATAGGGTGGATTTTGCAAAGACCAGTTTCAACTTGTCTTCATTAATATGCAGGTTTTTTAATATAAGTACTTAATGTCTTTAGTAACCTGTAAATCTACATTTTTTGTTTATAATGTTGGTAACATAATGGTATTTATCATTTCAATTTTATAATTTTATAATGTCTTTATTTATTTAATTTTAAATGTTATTATTATTTAATTTAAGGGATGTAAACACCCTTAATTTAATTTCAGCTTTCCAAATATATAATGTGTGTATTTAGTTTCCTCTTGGTTCTCCTATGTTCTCATACGAATACCATCCAAATGCTTCCGGCCGTGGGCCTAGATTTACAGGCCACTGCCGGGGTAACTGATCTCTAAACCTGATACGAAAGTATATGACGTCACTATAGGACTTTGCAATGTTATTCGTATATCAACAACGTTATATCTTAGTGTAAGAAGGGGATATGTACAAGTGTTCATACCACAGTGTAGTAGCACGGCAGTTCACTGGACACTGAGAGTCGTCGTGTAGATGGCGTATGTTTCAATGAGCGCGGACAAGCCCAGCGAGCTGCAGCGACGTGACGGCATCCAGGCCAGGCGGATAATCCAAAACACATTACAACAACAATAGTTTATGAAACATATCAGCGAGGCACCCCTGGGTCTCCCCTCCCGACGGTCCGTTATTAGGGACAATAAAGCCACCGGAAACTATAGAACACTGGGCAGCACTTTGAACGCGGTCTGTCTGTCCGCGTGTCTGTGGACACACGCCGAGATGAAGCCATCAATATGCAGTTTGCCACGCCGCTCGTCGTTTTCCGACACAACACTCGGCCCTACAGCGACTGTATAATTCAGGTTGGTCATATACTGTTATCTACTAGGGTCTCCTTCGCCAATAGGTCATATTTACTGGAACTCATAATAATTGTAAGACATATCTGCTATGTCTTCATAATTTCTTCCGTTTAAATAACAACATCCTTCCGTTCTATAAGTAAAAATACATAAACCGTCCATAGTCTCGTGAATAAAATACAAAACCATAACAATATTAATACTCTTCTTTTACGTCACCCAAGCACCAACAGATTAGGTCATCATTTGTGGGGACGGCGCTCCAACGAGCAGGGGAATCGAGATACGTCTTACCACCGCGGGGTAAATTTAGGCTGTAATCCATTCTCGGTTACTTCACACTTTTCTGAAGACGTGCTAAAGTTCTACTTTCAGGATATTCCTGCGTCTCGTGCAAACTAATCCTAATTAAGTATAGAAAATTACACCAAAGGACAACGCAATCGCACTTAGTTGTAATTATATTTTGTAGGAGAACTATTTCTTACCAGGCATTACCAACATACCTATTTTCTCACTGTTTTTATTAATATGTATTATAAATGAAATATTATAATTCATACATGAAATACAGGTAAAACTTTAATTTAACGAAAAACAAGATGCTTTCATGTTAACAGAGGAATAAAATGCTTGAGATACATGGCATATTTTGGAAATAACTGAACACGTCATACATGGGGTGATTTTTCAAAGGTTTGATTCAGAAAGTGCGAAGAAAGCGCGACAAGACTATAACACGACAGTTGGCCACACCCGATCCTGTAAGCTTTTCTGAAAAACACAAAAAAATAAATAAAAATTATGATATATTTCTACTCTACTAATCACGTAGAACACGAATATACTAGGGGCGTAGCTTTAAAATAAGCACAACATATTTAAACAAATTTCCGTTATGTGCGAGCCGTTTGGCCGGCGTGATTACGTCGAAGTTTCTGAACGAAACGTCCTACACCAACAAAAGTTGCATTATTGGGTTCTGCACAGCTTACCTTGTTCATATTCAAGAGGGCGCAATGTTAAAATAAGATGAACATATTAAAAAAATTGCGAAATATACGAGCAGTTTGCCCGGTTTGTTTACGTCTATTAACGTCTACCGCCATTATTAATGACCGCGCATTGCTGATTCCACGCTACCTAGTGGCTACGGATGTCATTACAGGCCTTTAAGAGTCAATTAAAAAAAAATCAGTCGCCATTACGTCTTTGCCGGGTCTAGTTCTGACGGATTTAAAAACGGAGAAAGCAATAACGAGTGCTTCTGTGCGTTATATTTGACTGTAAACGACTGCTTCATTGCGTTATATTCGGTTGAAAACTAGCGATTCAGTGCGTTTTATTCGCGTATGTGGCGTATTTGTGGAACACGGTGTTTCGTCCTGTGAGGTAAGGTTGAATTGGCAGTTGACAGAGGAATTATATCAGGTGAGTAAATTTATATTCTTTTGGTGTGTTTTCGGTTCCTTTAAATCCCTACAATCCTAAATTCGTAGTTTAGTGTAAAACCCTAAAATCCTAGGTTAGTTAAAAACCCTACAATCCTAGGTTAATTTAAAACCCAAAAATCCTAGGTTAGTGTAAAACTCTACCATCCTAGGTTAGTGTAAAACCCTACAATCCTAGGTTAGTGTAAAACCCTAAACTCCTAGGTTAGTTTAAAACCCTACAACCTAGGTTAGTTTAAAAATGTAAAATAGTGATTCACCCATCGTGGGGTTAGGTTCTGTTAGGTTAGGTGGGCACATATTAAGAAATTAGTCGTACGTTAATGTCCCTCGTATATTAGTGTTCTGCATCATTAGTAGAGTAGAAATATACCATTTTCCGTGAAATTTTTTTTTTTACAGAAAAGCCCCTAAACTTAATAATTACCATCTAGCGCATCATGCTGTTTTATTTTGGTGTTATCATGATTCCAAAAATTAAAAATCCACGAAGTCTTAAAATAAACAGCAAACATTCCTGAAAGTCGTGAGAGCAACGTTTAAAATTTAAAATTAACAAAATAAAACATGAAATTGTTACTTAACGAAAATGATCTCCCGATAAAATACCTATTTCAAGAATATTTCAGCAACTTTCTTTGCGAGATAAATATCGTGAGTTCAATACACATCTGTTTATTTCAAATAAACTCGCCTATATGCGTATTTTACGGTTTCAAACAGGCAAAACTAACATGGCTGCGGTTTGGTAATTTGTATTTTGTAATTTGTCAGCTTCGAAGCGGACAAAACGCAAAACTGCAAAAAATACGTCATGGATTTCGTAGACAAAACGGGTCACGTGACTACCCTGTTAACAAAACGTGCCAATTGGAGAACGGTCTCCGAGCCCTTTGGCCCGGCCGGGGCACACCATCGCTAGGGTCCTTGCCTTCACCCCTTACGACTGTCAAGGTCAGCGCCGGAGAAGTATCGCCGCTCACTGCATCGACCCTCATCAGGGCTCTCGCTGTACACACGCGTAATCTGAACCTGCTTCAGCAGTAGTGGTATTCACTTGTTTATCTCAATCCTCCCGCGCCTGATCCCACTGGGCATTGCAGGAAGATCGCCATTCAAGGTCTGTAACACAACAGAACGCACAGCAGGCCGGCAGTCACAATTTCCCAGACATTCCATTGCCACCTTTTCTGTCACCTTCCGTTAGCTCCAGAGCATATTGCTCCTGCTGCTTCCCATATAAAATCAAGTCTGTCACTGGACGTTTAGAGACCCAGCTGCAGTTGAATGCAGTTTGATAGAAAGAGATATGCCCTTTACATTCGCGGTGGGTAGGCGTGAATGCCACCTCACCTTTCAACAGCAATGGACATGGTTGAACATACACGCGCCACTTTGACAGGGCCGAGGCCTATCCAACCTCTACGAAAGCACTCCGTGAAGAGGTACTCTTACTAGGCGGACCGTACCGTCATTTCCACTGTGTACAGTGCCGATCAAACACAACCTCTCTGAGTAACACGTACGCGATTGTTGTACACTGAGTATGAACATTTTGAAATGATGGATTTGTCGCTCCAATTTGTATCACGTTTTGTGGCCAAACAGGGCAGGAGGAATTGTCCAGTACATTTTCCCCAATCACTGTTGTTTGGCTGCTATTGATTTTATCATCTGTGTACTTCGCACAAAATATTCGCTCATTTCTTGCAATAATTTAAGAAAGTTTGAAGAGATATTAGTTACACTCTTTCTTGTCAAATATTTCGATCTTCAAAAACTAATTTATGGAGAAAGTTGATAAATGTAAGCTGACAGGGATAAATTTTCCTTAAAGTTCGGGTTCCTTCGCCATACGGAGTTCTTTGAAATTTCTTTAAAGAAAAAATTGGAACTGGCACTACAGTTATTTATCTATTTAGATTACCCCCGCAACAACAGCGAAGCATGGGAATGTTAAAAGGGATCCAATATTTCATCGTATCTGTACTCTGAAAATACGGTATTCTTCTGCCTGTCTTTCAGTTTCCATTCCTCACCTCACTGAACCTTATTTACACATAAAAGGTGAAATAGAAGCTCTGAGGTGGCAGTACTCCAAATACTGGTCTTATCCGTTGTAGCACGCCTTACGCAGCTTCGAGTCACCACTTTTACTGGGAGTGATCAAGAGAGAAATTATTGAAGCACATCAGTAAATCGAAAATATATTTGAGCTGAGTTTTACTTTCAGGTTAAGTGGGAGATTTGGATGTTTCATCTATCACCAAGATATTACACAGTTGTTCAGCTTCGGGATCTGGCAGGTGTTCCCGCCAAAGTGTGAAGGCCAAGCAATGAATTTTCCCTTTAAAAAAAAAGTTACTGTGTTAAAAAGTTGGATAGTATAGGAATGCCAAGTAAACTAGGTGTCACTATCAAATAAAGGGACTGGGCATCCATAAGGATGTGCACTTTGTGGAGAGCAAAGCGGTCGTAGGACAAGTGTCTTTGATGCTTCAGGAGTAAACAATTCTCGGCCCGTCTTTCTATCTACATTAGTTTGCCTCTGGGCTTTGGCGAAAGATAAATCTGTTTTGTCATCCGGCCGGCATCAAGGCGAGAGTAACCGCCGAGCAGCACGTGAACCTGAAATTTCTTGTGCAAACTGAATTTTTAACTAAGCCAATAGTACGTGTAGGGAAAAAAAATACTGAATTTTTGGAAGAAGAACGTACGGATTCTGCATCAGGACAGTGCGCCAGCTCAAAAATCCCTTGCTTTAAAACAGTTTTTAGCGGAAAAAATACATCGATATTTGCCTAATCTGTCCCTGTGTGACTTCTACCTGTTCCTCAATTTAAAAACTATAACGAAAGGGACATATTTTCAGTACGTTAAATAGGTGAACAAAAAAAAACCAGGCAGACCTGTTGAAGAAGGGGACAGTTGATAGGTTGCAGAAGTGCTTTGAACAGTGAAAGATCTGTATGCAACGGCCTATAGAACCTGCTGAAAGAGATTTGATGTGTATTTTAATATNTGCTTTGAACAGTGAAAGATCTGTATGCAACGGCCTATAGAACCTGCTGAAAGAGATTTGATGTGTATTTTAATATTTTAGCTTTAAAACACTTTTCTCTCAACAGCCCTGTTACGTAAAAGCAACACCTGGTGCACCAGAATGAATTTGGTAATTGCAGCACTCCGCAAAGGAACTCGGTACTGGCGCTGGTAAGCAAGTTTGAAGCAAACTGATCTCTTGAGATGGAAGCTGGTAAGCATCGTTCATCTGTGCTGCCGACAGTTGCTNAAGCAAGTTTGAAGCAAACTGATCTCTTGAGATGGAAGCTGGTAAGCATCGTTCATCTGTGCTGCCGACAGTTGCTGTAGACCTCCAGGCACGACTGGAGCGGTCACTTTGTAAGTATTTAGGCCGGGATTACGATGACTTTGCGTATCATGTAATACTTTACAAGTAACACGTTCATGTAAGCCGGCTATAACTTGGTTGGCGTGTTAAAATACCACATATTACGATAGTTTCTCGTCACTAAGACGTACGTTCATGTAAAGAAAAGCTATTCAGTGCGAAGAGATTTTGCGTGATACGTGATTCTGTACCACGTGATCTTGTTGGCCAATCACAATAGGTATATAGTTGTGTTAACTTTGCTTTTCATGGTTCAGNTATAGTTGTGTTAACTTTGCTTTTCATGGTTCAGTTTTTATTTTTGCTGTGTCGTCTGCTGACATATTTAGCCTAGCTTATAAATTTAAATTTTTTTTTTCTTGAAATGGAAGATGAATGGATAATATAAGTTAGGCTACATTCGAATCCATGCAATACATTTAATTTAAAATTCAATAATGCACCTTTTAGGAAAGTTTAAGTAAGGATGTTCACAAAAATTTGCCGTATGGCATATTTGTACAGTGGAGTGATAATANACCTTTTAGGAAAGTTTAAGTAAGGATGTTCACAAAAATTTGCCGTATGGCATATTTGTACAGTGGAGTGATAATATACAGAACATAGATAATCTATAACTCGCAGGATTTGTGTACAAGGACTAAAGCGAATTATTTGATATGTAAATTCAACAATATTTACAGGGTTTATGCATTATTGAAAATTTCAAATTATGTTAAGCTGAAGTATTAAAGTGCTTGTATGTATGTAGCATATATTAGGTTATTATTAAATTGTAAACTTCAGTCCTATACAAATTATTAAAACAATATGTAAATAACATTTCTGCATCTCCCAGCTGCATTCCATTCTGGAGGTTATGGTCATCTAGCTGTTTCTAGAGTTTAAATAAATCATGAATGACTTACTTCCGCCACATGAACTATGGCACAGATACGCTCCAACAACTTACATTTTTAGAATTTCCAATCCGAAACGCAACAAAGTAATTCATGACGTTTTTATCCGATACACAAAATTTACGTGTTTACGCGATGCATCGTAATACGGCACACGAAACGACCACGTTATACGTCAACATGAATGCTCAAAGCGATACGTGCTACTTGTAACGTGAAGTTGATCGTAATCCCGGCCTTAAGACGCCTGTCGCAGGAGACCGGGTACTCACACTCAATACGCGAGGGAGCTGCGAAGGAAGCTAGCATAAAGCCGTACAGGATCACGGATGATCAATACTTGCAGGAACCAGATAAGACAAACTGAGCGATATATTGCCGTTGGTTTCCAGAGGTTCGCGGTTGAAAATCCTGATATACTGTCCGTTACGTGATTCACGGATGACGCATGGTTCCCATCTGTCTGGCTACGCGAGCTCACAGATCACGCGTATTTCGGCCGCACACAATCCACACGCCAANCGCATGGTTCCCATCTGTCTGGCTACGCGAGCTCACAGATCACGCGTATTTCGGCCGCACACAATCCACACGCCAATCATGAAGCACATATATACTCAGGGAGAGTTGGGATTTGGTGCGCGATATCCGCAGCAAGAACAATACGTCTAGTTTCCCCCGACGGCGCTGTGAACAGTTCAGAATACCAATGCAACTTGAAGATGTACAGCTGCGNACAATACGTCTAGTTTCCCCCGACGGCGCTGTGAACAGTTCAGAATACCAATGCAACTTGAAGATGTACAGCTGCGTCAACGGTATTTACAGCACGATGGCTCCACATGTTATACATCAAATGAGCACACGGCGGATCCAAAATTTCTTCGACGATAGAATAGAGCTTGTCACCACCGATATATCTAGATTTAACATCACCAGACTAATATTTCCTGTGTAGCTATCCGAAGGAAGTGTATGGTACGCACCTTCGGATATTGGGTGGTTTATAGGATAACATTACAAATTANTGTGTAGCTATCCGAAGGAAGTGTATGGTACGCACCTTCGGATATTGGGTGGTTTATAGGATAACATTACAAATTAGGTGAACGGTACTGACAACAGAATACTCCAAATGGTCGGGAACATGTGCATGCCTTAAGAAGGAGGAAAGGATCATTTCAGCTTTTACCGTAGATGTTTGTAATTTACCAGAAATACACGACGTTTTAAGTTGCAAAAAAATATTGTTAATATTATTCCTGTTGAAATAAATAAATAAATAAGAAAATATTTCAGTTGTGTAGAAATCCCTTACCTCCGTCTTTATTTAATGAGGGCGCTTTATAAAATTTATCGGGTAACCTCACCATACCTCTCTAAATGAAAAGTTTTTAAACTGTATAACGTTCACATTTTAAAAATACACGACTGAACATGTAAATTTATACACTCTCCTTCCTTACACGAAACTTAATTAAAGCATCGCAGGCTGATAGGCGATAGTACAAATGAGTAGTGATTGGTCTTTCACGCATGGAGGGTGCGTTGTTCGGCATCCGCAAAGCACGCCTTCAATATCGGGCACTCTCTTCTCTCGCGGCTATATACAGAGTGATTCTAAAATCATGGGACAAACATTGAGGGGTGGTACAACTCACTAAAACAAACAATTATTGTATAGGAATATATGGGCGGAAGTGACGCGTCGAGACACAAAAATATTACATGAAATGCAACACATTGTTTATTTACAACGTCGCCGTTAAATGCCTTTTTACAGCAATGTTTATAATAATTGCTCAAAACTGCTACCACCGACGGTAATGCAAGCTTGGTAGCGCCGGTAGAGTGATTAGCGAACAGATTCAAATACGCCGGGTATCTCACGCACGCCACAATTGTCAGCCAATCACGCCATATGTAGAGGTCGCCAAGCATGCGTGACTGTTGGTGGATGCATTTCCAGCAACTGTTTTAACATTTTCTGTACGGAATCACTCGTTAAGTTTGCTGCTAATGAACATTTTATGTTTCCGTTAATGTGTTATGTTTTTGTGTTTGTGCCTCAACGCGTCACTCCCGCCCATATATTCCTATACAATAATTGTTTGTTTTAGTGAGCTCTACCACCCCTCAATGTTTGTCCCATGATTTTAGAATCATCCTGTATAGTAGGGAGCGATGCGACGAGGCATTCTAGCGTACATGTGGCGGATAGCGTCCTGAGACACACACCACCCACCATGCTTCCTGCAACTTCACGCTGCTATGTTCCTGCAATCGGGCCTCGCTAGTCTGATCGCATTCGTAAACACGTCGCCGGTAATTGGGACACGAGCCGCGGGCGCCTAAACCACAACACAAAGAATCCCCTCCAACGGTTGGAAGGCGTGGCCGTTTGTAAGTCAACACGCGCCAGATATGAAGGGAGGAAGTGCGGGCAAGGCGTCTTTGTCGCCGAGACACTGCACCATGATAGCCGTAGTACGTCTACAGACATCAGTCTTCGGAACAATGACTAAGGTGAACACTTTCCTTTTAAATAGCTTCAATATTTAATAATGTGCCTTGGCTTTTACTACCTAATATTTAAGAGTAATAATTACAGTAACATTTTAACATTTTAATACCTCTTCAAGCTCTCCCGATTTAACTAATATGTCTATAGTAACGAGTTGGAACTGCTATTTTTAAAATCTATCTCATTTATTCTATCTCTCGCAAGCCAAGGAAAGGTGTCCACATTTTGTAGATCCCATTGGTTGATGCGAGTTGTATGAGAACAAGCATTACCTTGCTGCATGATAGCATTGGGTATGCTGCTCAAAAATGACAGAAAATGGAGCCGAAGAACCTCACTGACATATATCGCTGAGCTGTAACCATGTCTTCAACAATCACGAGACGTGACCAGGAGCAATAGCTGATGGCACCGCAATCCACAACACCTGGTTTAGAATGGTTACCGAAGTCGATACAGGATCTTTGCATTGCCCACTGCGGCGCCAAACCCTTCTGCGAACAGCATCTGCATGAATACTGAAGCGGGACTCATCGAAGGACACAACGCGTCGCCATTCCTCTGTCCAGTGTTGAAGTTCCTGGCACCATTGACGGCGTGCCACGCCATGCCGAGGGGCCAAAGGCAAACGGCGCAGTGGACGCGGTGCCTGTAGGTCGGCCTCATTCCAACGGCGACGAATGGCTCTTGTTGATACCGGCCGGTGCAGTACAGACCTCACAGGTTGCAGGATCTCTCTGGATGTGGTGTCACGTTCTTTTACTGCACGTCGGTGGATACGACGATCTTCACTCTCTGTAGTGAAATTGAATTCGGATTTTGATTGGATCTCCATTGCCTACAGTGACTACGACTTCGTAGTTATTGTAGGAAATGGATATCCAATCAAAATCCGAATTCAGTTTCACCACATCATTGTCATTCAACTTCAAAAATAATATCTGTAGTGAGTCTGGGAGAAACAGTGTAAAGTTCAAATGAGAAAATAATCTTCAGCAAGCTTTGAGGGAGGGAATGTAGGGGAGTTAGTGTAGGGAGGGTTTTCCCGAGCACTCGTCTCTGGAGGGTGGTGATTGATGGAGGGGGGGGGGACGTGACACTACTGGTGCTATACAGGCTAAACTGATAACATCGCTTTCTACTACTGTGCTGTTAAATACCACCAACACGGCTTATATTTTGTTGGCAGGTAATATACACACGCAGAGCAGCTCTTGCCTAACATTTCCTGGCCTCTGTCGCCACTGAAGTGAGCAACCTCTTCTCTTACTGGCTGAGTGGTAAGACCGCTCGCCTCCCACCATGGCGAACCGGGTTCAATTCCCTGCCGGTTCACTCTGGATTCTCGCAAGTGGGAATCGTGCCGGACGATACCACTGGTTGGCGGGTTTTCTCGGGGATCTCCCGTTTCCCCCGCCTTTTCATTTCGGCGCTGCTCCATAATCAACTCACTCCACCCTCGTCAGCTCTCAAGGTCTCGATGTTAAGAGCCNAAGCATGCATGACTGTTGGTGGATGCATTTCCAGCAACTGTTTTAACATTTTCTGTACGGAATCACTTGTTAAGTTTGCTGCTAATGAACATTTTATGTTTCCGTTAATGTGTTATGTTTTTGTGTTTGTGCCTCAACGCGTCACTCCCGCCCATATATTGCTATACAATAATAGTTTGTTTTAGTGAGCTCTACCACCCCTAAATGTTTGTCCCGTGATTTTAGAATCATCCTGTATAGTAGGCAGCGATGTGACGAGGCATTCTAGCGTACATGTGGCGGATAGCGTCCTGAGACACACACCACCCACCATGCTTCCTGCAACTTCACGCTGCTATGTTCCTGCAATCAGGCCTCGCCAGTCTGATCGCATTCGTAAAAACGTCGCCGGTAATTGGGATACGAGCCACGAGCGCCTAAACTACAACACAAGGAATCCCCTCCAACGGTTGGAAGGCGTGGCCGTTTGCAAGTCAACACGCGCCAGATATGAAGGGAGGGAGTGCGGTGGAAGGCGTCTTTGTCGCCGAGACACTGCACCATGATAGCCGTAGTACGTCTACAGACATCAGTCTTCGGAACCATGACTATGGTGAACACTTTCCTTTTAAATAGCTTCAATATTTAATAATGTGCCTTGGCTTTTATTACCTAATATTTAAGAGTAATAATTACAGTAACATTTTAACATTTTAATACTTCTTTAAGCTCTCCCGATTTAACTAATATGTCTATTGTACACGAGTTGGAACTGCTATTTTTCAAATCTATCTCATTTATTCTATCTCTCGCAAGCCAAGGAAATGTGTCCACATTTTGTAGATCCCATTGGTTGATGCGAGTTGTATGAGAACAAGCATTACCTTGCTGCATGATAGCATTGGGTATGCTGCTCAAAAATGACAGAAAATGGAGCCGAAGAACCTCAATGACATATATCGCTGTGCTGTATCCGTGTATTCAACAATCACGAGACGTGACCAGGAACAATAGCTGATGGCACCGCAATCCACAACACCTGGTTTAGAATGGTTACCGAAGTCAGTACAGGATCTCTGCATTGCCCACTGCGGTGCCAGACCCTGCTGCGAACAGCATCTGCATGAATACTGAAGCGGGAGACTCATCGAAGGACACAACGCGTCGCCATTCCTCTGTCCATTGACGGCGTGCCGCGCGATGCCG
>NQII01011006.1:0-31141 GCA_002778355.1 Clitarchus hookeri
TCGTTCTTCTTGAAGAAGAGGTGCGCGACGAGCTGCACGGTGGCGAGCTGCCACGCCAGGTGCGGCGCCGCCGACCACAGCGGGCTCTCCCGCGGCCCCCTCGCGCACCACGCCAGCAGCAGGAGGTTGAGGACGGTGAAGAGCCCGGCAAGGACCCTCGCGACCTGATCCTGCGCGCCGGGCGACGCCAGGGTGTAGGCGTCGAACAGCAGCGCCGCGCAGAGGAAGCAGCGCAGCCCGCAGCGCCGCTGCTTGGCGCTGTACGACTGGTAGAGTCGCTCCAGAGCCGCGTCTTCCTCCTCCGACATGGCTGTCGTCGCGGCCCCGGAGACGTGCGACGGCTGACTGCCTGGGCGCTTCTCCCCGGCCGGCAGGCCGGCCCCGACCCGACCGACCACAATCAATATACCCCGGGCACCCCTGCGCGCACGCGCCTCTCACTCTCTACCCCCCCTCCCCCCAGGGGCTTGACGTCGCGGACCAGCTGGGACGGTGGTCGGATCACCCGCCCTCCACCAGGTTCCATTCCCGTCGGGGTCGCTCCCCTGACACGACGCCACTGGCCAGCGGGTTTTCTCGGGGATCTTCCGTTTCCTCCCGCTCCTTCTAACTCTGCGTGGCCATACTCACCTCGCTTCGCCCTCGTCGTTTCTTAAGACCCTCTTCTTTGATGAGGGTGCAATCCGTTTAATTTATGACTGACAGCAGCAAACTGTGAAATATCACTTATCTGTACCCTACCTGCAAAATTAGTGCTACTACTATATAGTCTGGAATTTTGCGAATTAGTTTAGGGACGAGTTAAACTTCAACGACATGTGCATTCGAGTTTCCGCTTCTATTGGAACGCTGTGTGTTAGACTCGCCCCAGACGACTCTCGACTAATAACGAACCTGCAAGGAAATTATATTGCCGAATTCCCTGCTATCTCGTCTGTTGTTAAACTGAAGCAAAAACGAATGAACTACTAACTGAAGCTGGAGTATAGAAAGGATTGTGAAGTATAGCTTGTTGTCATATGAATCCGTGAAATATCCGGGTCTCTATTAATTTTTTTTAGATGGAGGATGAATTCCTAACAATTGTTCATTTGTGCTGCTTTTATCATTTGACAGCAGTTAATTTAACATGTTCGTTCCGCCAATGAACTCATGGAATGATCCCAGTTAGGAATAGAACAGTGAAAACTAAGATGCCTCCAAATAATAATTTTCTACTCTTGAATACAGACAGTCAGTTTCAAAGCACGCCGGCCGTAGAGCACTAAGATGCTCCACTCATCTATCAAAACAAATGGCTTAATCAGGTTAAGGTTTATTCTACTCAGTTTGGGAAGCTCAGCGCATATAGTTTGGCACCAGTGTTTCATGTGTTATGGACTTTCTGAGTTTTTTACCTAAGCGTGTGGGCTATTTACAGTTGAAGTAAATATAACTGTGTAAAATTTTCCGATTTTTTTTAAAACCTTTAGAAATAGGGCCAGTGACTTTTCGCGTAAAAAACTAGAGCACACAGTAGACTTCAATACTATATACACACCTCAGCTGTTGTTATACCTCCATTGGCTGCTGGTGCCGTGTCCGTCTTCGACCAAGTCACTCAGGACTAAGTAACTCCGACACTGAACCTTCGTGATTCCTGCGCGAACGGTTAACACGGGCCAGAACATTTCTCAGCCAATCAAAGAAGCTGGACGACCCTATAGTACTTTGGACTGTATCTTGTCTCGAAATATTTCCGCGAAATATCACTGCCCATAATTATAGCCACTAAGACTTCTTTCCTCTACATATGCATGCGCGTAAGTATGATGAAGTACGCTCAACACTAAGGCTTGGGAAACAAAGGAATGTGTGTGTTAGAATAAAATATTCGGTTTCCTCTATTGTGAAAATAAGTGTCTGATCCAAATATCAGATTATATGGCGTACCACAGAATTTTTTGTCTGTTTAATTTGTTAGGAATCGGTTATGACACCAAAACTTCATCATTTCATGTAGCGCCATCTTACGAAATGGTAGGCGAAATAGGCTACGTATTCGCATATCTGAGGCTTGTAGTTGACACTTTCAGCATACCAAATTTCGTCGAGATTGGTGAAACGGTACGGTATATATACCAAATTAACCTGAGTATTTATACGGCCGCCATGCTAAAATTAAATATCTTAACTATTTAAATCGCATACGTTAACATGGTCTACCATAGTATTGGTTACCTGCCGAGTTTGGCGGGAAACTGCTGAGTAGTTTCCGAAATATTATATAAAAGCAATTTTTTTTATAGTGCTGTCTTCCACATCGGCGAACAATTATTTTTATAAACTATGAAATTTACGAAATTGGGTTTAAATTTTTAAATATTTTCCAGGTTATTAAATAACGACCTAAATCTTAAAAGAAATCGCCATTTTGAAAATGAGCACATTACATGATCGAAAACTGTAGGTGTCAGATGCCCTTAGTGTACCAAGTTAATGAAATTCGGTTCACGTGTTCAAAAGTTTTTAAGAGGGACACAAAAGACACTCACCACTACAGATAGAACTTTGGAACACTAGCAGTTCTTTTGATTTCCAACATATCGCATTCGAAGTCAGTTTCCCATAGAGATCTGGCAGTAAATAGCTCACAAAAGAAATTACATCAAATGGGCCATTTTCGTCAGAACCATGTCAGACCAAGGTAGCGATATGAAAGTTTAGCATTGCCATGAGAATAATCACTTCATTCATGCGTCGGCTAAGTGAAACTACGAAATTATTAGAAAAATAAATATTTTACAAAAATCGCAAATAATTCTTACACTTGTATGTATTTAAAAAAATCAAAAGAAAAAGTAATAATTTCAGTATTCCGGAATTCTACGTGAGGACACGGAACTACAATCTTGCTGTCGTTACCAACTTTACTGGGCGTATGCCAGTCAGTTATGGCCGTAAATATATGTTGTTAGGGGCAGTGACATTTTTCAAAGGTTGATTTCAGAAGTGCTCAGGTTACCGCGAACAGCCTACAGTATCCGATTTTTGCAGTTTTAATTAAAACTGTAGACGTGGAACTGAGGCATAGAGTATGTTGCGAACGGTTTAACTATTTTATCATTTGTCTAGAATCGGAGCCATCAGCAGCAGCACGGCGTTTTGATATTGCCCAGACACGCGTGTTTTATTGCTCTTAAAGTGCAATTATTAGAATGGGAAATATCCTTGTGCGTCGTCTATGTTCAGATAGTTCTTTCGCCCGTATTGCTTAAAATTGCAGAAAAATGGTGCAATGCAAGTCGATTAATATCTTGAGGTAATTTCAATATGATCGTTAAAATTTTTTGTCCAAATAAATTATTGTCGTGAACATCTATGACACTGTCATTTACGTCTTCGGTGCCAACGCTAGCTGATCCGTCAGTACAGTAATGTAGGGAAAACCTCCTCGTGGGTGATGGTCGCCTGGTAGCAATAAACATCAGCATCATTAAAGAAAGCTGTGATAAACATGGTAATTTATTTGGCGCATTGTTTTAATTACAATAAGAAACACATGTTTGTAAAAAAAATTTTCAATAAATACTTAAGAAACCAGGAGTTAAGAAAGAGTGCATGCTGGGGCAGCAGTAAAATTTTTCGTAAAGAAGGACTCAAAATCTTATTATACTCGTATTTTCGCGCACACAAATAAGTATACAATTTAAATAAAAATGTATTATTCGTTGCACAGTAAATATACTTACACACCGTTAACAAATTCTTCCGTAACGACTTTGAAAAGCACAAAATGGACTAACTGCTGGTAACAGTCAAGAAGAAGTTTATAGAAAACGATGCCAACAAAACATACCAAAAACTACGACACCGTGTTTCATAAACTGATAAAATAGCTTACCGTTGCGTTTTGTCGACATAGAGTTAATTGACTTGCATAAGTAAAGCCAGTATTGTTAAAATAATAACCATAAATAAAAATGTTTTTCCAGAAAATGAATGGCATTTATAAATAAAGCCAGGGTGTGCGTTACCCCAATGTTGGCGTGCACACAATCGATCAATCGTTAATGCTCGATAAGTAGGGCCCAGTGACTTTTCGCGTAAAAATCGGAGCACACGGTAGACTTCAATACTATATACACACCTCACCTGTTGTTACACCTCCATTGGCTGCTGGTCCCGTGTCCATCTTCGACCAAGCCACTCAGGACTAAGTAACTCCGACACTGAGCCTTCGTGATTGGTGCGCAAACGGTTAACACGGGCCAGAACGTTTGTTAGCCAATCAAAGAAGCTGGACGACCCTACAGTGCTTTGGACTGTATCTTGTCTCGAAATCTTTTCGCGTAATATCACTGCCCCTGTCAATAAGAAAGAACTGTTAGGCCCTCTCCAGTGTCAGTTTCCTGCCCAGAAGTAAGGTCTTGATTCCTTCCCATTAATGCTGTTATTCCTTTCCCCTTCTCTCTACTTGCCGAGGAGGGGGGAATATGGAGTAATTGAATCTAATAATCGCGGAATTTTGAGTACGTAGGACTTGTGAAGGGCTTCCGCGAATCTTTGGGAAGGTGCGAGAGTTTACAGGACGTTTTTTAAAAGCGGAATTTAAATGCCAAAATACTAACAAACTGGTATCGAGCTATTCGGGAAACAAGGTCTGCGCAGAATAATTAATATTGATGTATGCAAAGAAATTTGTTGTTCAATTAAAAATTATCTAAGTTGGAGATTGATTGATTCGGTGGTAATGATGGGTGCTGTGTTGTTTTTTTTTTTATTTGAGCCAAGCGCAAATTACGTTACAGTTAAATAATGACAGTTGATTATTGAAATTATGGTACTGGGTTAATGTTACTGTGTAAGAGTAAACAGTAGTTGTTAGTGTAGACGTTGTATGCATGCAGATCGTGGGAGTGCCAGGGGGAGTTGAAAGTGACGTATTTACTTAGTAGTCCTGGGTATAAAATACTGAGAATAAGCAATGGTTACGTAAGCGTGGCAGTGAGTGAACGTGCTGTGAGCGAGACAGACTTCCGCACCTCTTGCTTTGTGATGTTCTCCTGGTAGCAGCAGTCGAATTTGTAGCACAATCATCATCGCACGGCGAACGATTCTGTAGGAGCGAGCGAGCGAGCGAGCGTCCTTTTCCTTCCGTCGTCACCCGGTCAACTCGAATACGGCGTGGATCTCGAGCAGAAACGACAGCGGTATCAGGAGCACATAACATGCGCGGAGGTTTCGTTCGCCTCCCGCCGTCGCGGGAGGCGAACGGTGTTCGGAAATGTTCGGGGATCGTCGGCACCGAGCGTAAATATTATCTCTCCCTAGACGGGCGGTTCGGACGCGTTGCCTACCAGTTTCGCTCCTTTGGAACATTTGTAGCCAGACGCCCGACACGTTCCGTTTCTTAAGCGTTCTGTAATTTTTTTTTTTAGTGAGTTCTGTATTTGTGTAGTTTTATTGCGTTGTCCCTACATTCCCCAAGTTCAATGAGTCCATTCTTTTTTATTACAAATACCTCTTTCCTAGAAGGTGATGCCCACTTTAAACAAGGACACACGCATAAATCTGTTTCGTAGGCCCAAAGTAAGTTTAATACGAATAAGAAACTTGCATTCCCCGCACCTTAAGTAACAGTGATTTTAAATAGTATATGTGTTATTAACGTAATTGCATCTTGCTAGTAAAAAAAAAACTAAATCACATTTACAAAAACACAAATGTATTCCTTTGCTGCAGCATTATTTCATTTATTTCAAAAACATATGGACACACACAGTTGTACGGGCGTATTTGAATTCTACGGACAAACTTCGGCAACAGATTCATCACGACACCCGAAGGCGATAGACGCCATAGAAGTTAGGCTTGACGTATCGTCAATTCATTATTTCGTAGCAATTATGAGGTTTATTTACACTTCTATTTTGCACTGGATTTCGCGGCGTGGAAGCGCATTTGGATTCGTAAATACGGTTGTGGCACTTTCGAAATTGACAAAGCAGGTCGTTGTGTGTTACTACCTTAAATTTCATTGTTTTTTTTTTTAATTATTGCATCAGTTTTAGAACAGTGAATTGGAGAAACGAAGGATTGCAATGTTATACAGGTTAGTCAGGAGAAAACCGTATTTTACTGAATTATGGCGGTTTTTTTTATTGCAGTGATATTGATGTGAGCATGATCATGACGATTATGTGTGATCAGGTTCGTGTTTAGATTTTGAAACTTATGGTTCGTTCGGAAACGAGAGTACATTTCCACGAGAAGTCGAGTAATCATTGCTGATAAACTTAAAAATTGTATTTTACTGCATGATGACTAGTGATGTGCCGGATATCCGTATCCGTATCCGTTACTTTTTAGCGGATCTTGAACGTATCTTTTATATTAGTAAATTTTATTATGTATACGTCGGGCCAGTAACTTTTAGCTTAAAAATCGGAGCACACAGTAGACTTCAATACTATACACACACCTCAGCTGTTGTTATACCTCCATTGGCTGCTGGTGCCGTGTCCGTCTTTGACCGAGCCACTCAGGACTAAGTAACTCCGACACCGAACCTTCGTGATTCGTGCGCAAACGGTTAACACGGGCTAGAACATTTTTTAGCCAATCAAAGAAGCTGGACGACCCTACAGTGCTTTGGTATGTATCTTGTTTCGAAATCTTTTCACGAAATATCACTGCCCATATGTATATGAAATTTTAAATATAGGTAGCAATGAAATACTATTAACTTCAATTAAAATTAATTTTTATTTCTTAAAATTGCATATTTAGCATATTTATATTGCAACAAATATTTAAACAAAAATTAATTATTGTAGTGAGTTACCAATATACCTAGCAAGTTATAAGGTACTAATTAAAATATGTTTTTGTAATGAGATTACACCTCTTATCTTTGTGATATGCTATTTAAAATAATGGAATATTTAACCATTAATTATATTAAGTCACAAGTATAGCAAGTTATAAGGTACTAATTAAACTATCTTTATAATGAGATCAAACCTCAAATCTTCGTGATATTCTGATTAAAATTATTATCAAGGTACTGTTAAGTATAAACATTGGATAAAACAATCACATTTTCAAGAACTTAAAAAAAATTATACGTAATAATTAAAATTAAGTAATGGTAAATTATATTTTAAAAAGGTAACTTGGTAGCTTTTCCCCCCAAAAGTCTATTACGATGAGGATCATAAACAATTCCTGCTGCACTGAAAAACTGCTCACTTGGAACGCTTGTTGCAGGTGACGATAAATATGTGCGAGCAATGTGACTGAGACCTCCAAATGTTTTACTGTTAATCAGCCAATACTTAAATGGATCTTGGTCTCTTGATAATCTTTTTCTCTGAAATATTCTGTGAGCAAATTAGCTTTCGTATCTGATATCTGATTTACAGATTCCTCATCATCATCATCACTATCTAAAATATTGGCCATACAGTCTTCTAAACTATTGCAATGTTCTTTTCTAACGGTATTTGGTTTCTCTGTGCTAATTGTAGTAGTTGGTGTATTTACTTCAGTTTCTAAAGCTGTAAGTAATTTCTGTTTTATATCTTTGATGAGAAAGTCACTGAAGAATTTACCTTCGTACTGTGGGTCTAAAAATGTTGCTAGTTGGGACAATATGTTTTTGTCAATTTCAGAAAAAACGATAATCTAATTCATTCTTCAAAGACGACACAAAATCAAGAACGGCGGGTGTACTGATATTTAGACTTTCTCCACTATTAGTAGAAATTTGAATCTCGTCATATACTTTGTTTAATGCTCGTACTAGAGTAATAACGTCGGATATACATACGTTTTGTGAGCTCAATTTTTTTTGTGGTATCCTGCAGAGGCTTCAGTACTCTTACTAATTCTTGAATTAAAATCCACTCTTCGTCATCAAGCTGTTATATTTTATTATTAGTAGAATAAAGCGACAACGAATCCTTGATGCAATCAAGTCCTTCCAACATATAATATCTGGAATTCCAGCTAGTCGGTAAATCTTGCAAAACTTTTAAAACTTTTTGATTGAGTCGAAGTTGTATTTTTTTCTAATTCTTGCTGTGTCATTGTAGAATTATTTAGATGTCCTGCAATTTTCTTACATTTTGTAAGTAATATGGAGATTGTATCAACTCTTTTAATAGCTTCTTTGACCACCAGATGCAACTGATGTGCTGTGCAGTCGATATTATTTATTTCAGAAAAAGTACAGGCACGCATCATGTTGGATCCCCCATCTGTTACCACGCAGTGCACATTTTGTTTCGGAATTCCCCATTTTTCTAACATACTTTGAAATGTTGCCGAAATGTAATCTCCCGTGTGACGTTCTTCAAGAATCTCCGCTTTCAAAACGATGTTTTTTTCTTATAAAATCTTTGGTAATACCATGACACGTTGAAGATGATAATTGAACTCCTGATGAAGAATCTGACCAGATATCTGATGTGAAGGAAACTTTCTCAAAATCTTGCAACACGTTCTTTATTTTCGATGACACTTTATCGTAAAGTTCGCCGCAAACAAGTTCCGTAAAATCTTTTCTGCCTTTTAGAACATAATTTGGAACAACATGATCCATCAATCGTCGGAACCCTTATTCTTCTACGTGTTGTAAAGGTAAATCAGATAATGCTATCATTTCTGCGATTAAATAGTCAATTTTTTATTGATTTGGGGTTTGCATTATCCCACATTTTGGCTTTTTCTATGTATTCTTTAAAAAAAATGTTTGTTTAAATTCTCTTTTTACCGTTTGTAAAGATGTTCCCGGCTGAGTAATTTCGTCGGTACTCTTCTTAGCAGAGTCTTCTTTTAAGAATAAATCATATTCTTGAGAATGTTTTCTCTGNTTAGCAGAGTCTTCTTTTAAGAATGAATCACATTCTTGAAAATGTTTTCTCTGTAGATGATTTTTTTAAGAAGTTGTACCTTTACCCATACGAGAATAATTTCCGTCACAAATTTTACACTTGGCACATTCGTAATTTACAATCGTAAAATATCTCCATATTACACTACTAAACTTCTTTGTAGACATTTTTTTATATTTTAATTTAACTTGCAATTACTTTAAACACAAACGTAATCTACGCTGCCCCGTGTCACACTAAACTATAAACAAAAACATGCGCAGTGCAAGTCGAAACACGTGTTAGTAACGCAAAGCGTCGACTGTTTCAAGGTCACGCGCATCTGCACAGACTAAGTAAAAGTTGAGGTCCGTAATCCGTATCCGTATTAGCGGATATACATTTTTAACAATCCGGCGCATCACTAATGATGACCAGTCTTGAGTACGGCAATCCTCCGACGTATAGCTGTTTCCAGAGAGCAAACTAAGTTAAGGCGCCCGTCTACCTGGCGCTTGAACTGCGTTGCAGAGTGTTCGAAATACACGCTTTTCAACGAAACTATTAAGCGTGCGTCCAACGTGCTGATCTACGAAAAGAACACACACTTCAGATGAGAGCTGTTAAGTACTTTCAAAATATCACGTAAGTTAGAAACATCAATTCAGAGTACTCCAAAACCGCTAAAAAAACGGCCTTTCCAAGGCGCTGTAGCTCAAAATGCACGCATCATATACATACAAAACTACTATAGGGGCCTGCACTGAACCTTCCTAAAGACTTCCCACTAATAAAATAATATGGTCACCGCTGAAAGTCCCATAGGTACACGCAGCACGACGAGAACACTGCACGCCAGTTCAGAGCCTTGCGCTTAGCGGCGATGGCGTACTTGATGCGCGTGGCAGTGTCGCCCTTATCGCTCCCGCGCTTCTCGGTCTAAACGTGGGAAAAAGTTCCAGGTAGACGGGTACCTTAAAGTCACATGGTCTATATTATGTTGGTATCACATGTTCTATTGCAACTAAATGCATTACCGGACGGCAGAAGTTGGCAAGAAGTGACAACACTACCAACATTTCTTACAGAAACGTACATAACGTCCGTTGTTGGTCTCTACTGTATGAAAGTATTTGAGTTCAGTAATGATGGAAAATTGATACGTTTTGTAATTACTGCGATCTGCAAATATGTTTAATGTATGTGACTATATTTCAAACATAGCAGTGCATACAGTGCAAATGAATAATTACCGAATAGTTATAATTGAGGTTAAGTGATTACAACCAAGCGTTGATAGTTACCGCACGTTACATTGCCATAAACCTAAAACACGCGGATCGATACATCGCAGATCGATACGTCGCAGATCGATACATAAACCCTTGTGTATAGGCTGTTCACGGTAAAGTGAGCACTTTTGAGGCCCGAGTTACCTTTTCCTTCCAGCAATTTTTATGCTTTAACCACATTCTTAAATAAATATCGCCATGCACGTAATAAACACAGTGTGTATATTCCACCGCACTCGGAAGTTAACGTCTAAGGCAAAAATATAATACATGTATTGATTACTATTACAAATGAGGGGGCTTTCAAAAGTGCTCACTTTACCGTGAATAACCTATACTGAGAAATTTCAAGAGTTTTATAAATACAAACGATTGCGTCGTAAGAGTCGTTTGTAAGATCAAATCCCTAAAACATTTTAGTGCAACATGTTTGACGGTTAAGAATTATTAAGGAAGGCGGGAAGGGGAGGGAAGGGGGGAGCATACATCCTGACAGACATTCTCACGATTTCATAAGCCTACCTTCCCAAGGAAAGTAGGCTAAAATTATGGTTTCATTATGGCGGAGTTGTTAAATAACTCTAATAATGTCTTGTTTGCAAATGCTTCTGCAGTAGCTATCTTAACCAGTGACATTCACACTTAGAAGACAAAGCTGTAAATACATACAAGAAAGGCAGTATGGGTAGGGCCAGTGACTTCTCGCGTAAAAATCGGAGCACACAGTAGACTTCAATACTATATACACACCTCAGATGTTGTTATACCTCCATTGGCTGCTGGTGCCGTGTCCGTCTTTGACCAAGCCACTCAGGACTAAGTAACTCCGACACTGAACCTTCGTGATTCGTGCGCAAACGGTTAACACGGGCCAGAACATTTGTTAGCCAATCAAAGAAGCTGGACGACCCGACAGTGTTTTGGACTGTATCTTGTCTCGAAATATTTTCACGAAATATCACTGTCACTAAGTATGGGACACCGACGGATGTACCTACCCGTAGGAGAGCTGACGTACTGAGGTGGATGCTCGTGGAGTTAATGCCCGACAACTCACGATGACATGAACTGAGGCAGCAGTCGTGCAGGAAGATGCGAAGAAACACCGCCAATCGTCGACAATTTTCAGTGTTTTTTGACATATATAAAATAATGACTCCGCTTTTCCATTTACGGCAAGCGATACTTCGAAGCAGTACTCCATAAAGACCTGGTGATTAAGTGCAAAGCTACTGGCGAAAAGTAGGAAACACTACTGAGAAAAAAATTTAAGTCTGCTGGTAGCAACTGTGGAAAAAACTGTTAGCTTCAAGTGCGAAAGATTACTAGAGCAGATATGGATTACTGCTATCAGTAACAGAGCGAGACTTTCCGTAGTAAGGGCAAAACTCTTCTGACAGCAGGTTTAAAAGACAACTGTTAGCCAGTATGAAAAAAATTTGTTTAACTATTAACTGTAAGTGTCGAAGATTTACTAGAGCAAGTGTGGGAAACAAAGCAAAACTTTTCGCTAAAGTGTAAGTTCGGAAGACTACTGGTAGCACATGTGAAAAACTATTAGCTGCTAGTGTGAAACACTATTAGAGCAATTTGGTCTATTGCTTGCAGCAACAAAGCAAGACTTACCGCATCAAGTGCGAAACACTACAGGCTTCAAGCACGTAACAGGACGATTGTCATCAAGGGCCAAATACTACTGACAGCAAACGTGACTGGTAAGTCGGTCAGGTGGAATAGATTAGTGGCGGAAAGGGTTAAACTCTTAGCAGGTGCATGTACAGGAGAAGACAGAATGTCAGCAAAACCTATTATACCCAGCTGTACTGAATTTACACTATCATGTCGCCAGCTATATATACAAATTTAACACATTTTCGAAACCCGTCTCGTTAAAATGTGTGCTTAGGCTCACAAACATTTTTAAGATCGAGTTCACGGCTCGGGAAGTTTCTAGGACGACGCTAACAAACCCACAGTTGCTCTGAAACTCTTTAGTTTCAACGGAACGTAACTATTAACATGCAGAATTTCAGTTCTGGTCATGCTTCCCGAAAAATGATTTGTTTTGGAAGTTTGTTCTCATTCGTTGAAGAATTTCGACCACCGAAATGGTCGATGTACATATGCTTATAACCGATGTTCACACTATTATAAAAATGATCTCACATAAACAAAAATCTACAAATATTCTTATGGCATAAACATGAAGTTATTTTTGGAAGGGTGTGGTGATAAAATAAAATGCATGACTATCAAAATAACAGACTGTTTGTATTTCGTGAATTATTTTCATTTAAGTAACATTAAAATGTATTGAGTAATACTTTTTTTACCCGTTCGGATTCAGCAGTGCGATTTTTTCATGATAGTTTCCTATTTATTGCAATCCGTCGAGTTTGGTCCGTTAAGAACTTCTTACTAACTGGAGACATATCGCACACCCAGAATAAGACTTTTGTAACTTTCAAGAAAAGTAGCTAAATATACCTTTTCTTGCATAATTTTGTTTTATAGTGTAAGGTAGTCTTGTTCTGGCAATGCGATACTTACGTGAGTGTGCTACTGTAGAAACTTCACAATTCATAGTTATCACTAAGAAAAATGAGTTAAGTGTCCCTTCTCTTTGGGGGAGATCATGAGAATTGCTTGAAACTTGACCACATCAAACAAACTATATATTACACATAGGTTTACGTTCGACATGGCAACACGTCCTTGTTCGTCTGTGTTTCCTCTTGAGCAGCAGGAATCGGCGAGCGTCTCATGGTATATCGACAAGTGTCCCACCGAGGCACACGGTCGCAGTTCACGAGCACAGTAGCGATGTGCCAGCTTTAAGCGTTGTTGCAGTCTCTGGTACTAGCGCGAGCAGCTCCAGGCCGAGGGCGCGGTATCACAGTTTCGTCAGGAAAGACTCTCCGTTGATCTCCGGAGCCACGGCCGAGCCGTTCGGCGCGTCGACGTCGACCTTCACCTCGGCCGGCTGAGAGTTGCCCGTCCCTGCACACGAGAAAAACAGGCCTCACACACACTGCACTCGTTTGCAGACAAACACAGATTAATAACATCAACAGGTTGTTCGTTGTTGACGAGAGAGGAGGAGCTTGCCGTCAACAGGATCCAGATTCCCTGCACCAGACGACATATTCATGTCGCTCCTGGTCAGTTTGGGAAATGCGTGAGATAAGAGCATCAATCAATGATTAGCAGGAAAGAGTATCATGAGATAACTTGCATGTCACGTATGCGAGGAAGTTCCGTATTCAAATAGAGACTGGGATTAGGCAGAGGACCTCAGAGTTATCCCCCGTGTTATGACAATTTCTGACCTCCTGGGAGAAACCACTTTGCTCACTGGACAAGAGTCTGGCAGGCCCAGCACTGAATAGTACCAAAGTCCTCTGAAGACAGTGTTGTGGTACATGGTATCAAACCCCAAATAATTTAGAAAGGAGTTAACCATCCTACCTCTGAGCCACTGAGGCAGAACTCCTTTCTTTCGGAGCCACTCATACACATTCTCCTCATACAGCATAATTACTACTATAGACACCACGTCCCTCCATTTAAGTGAACTAAGACATAACGTTTATTGAATGCTACTTAGGGAGAACCCACACCAGTTTGTTCAACAGTATTACTTGTAAAGGATGAGTGATTTCTGGAGCTCTGCTCCCCTCTTTGTACCAAAGAATAGAAAGTTCCTTAACGCCTTAGTTGTCAGCGCTGAGAACATCGGAAATGATGCATGTTGATGAAATGTGTCGTGAATGTTGTACTTGTGGTAGGTAGTTTTGGCAGCGGCAGTAATATAGCCAACAGCTTGGGTATAGCATTAAACATCAGGAAAAGTTTTTGTTCACAAGACATGTCTTGTGATTCGGCGTTGCGTACAGTAGGCTCCCCAAATGAATACTCTGCGTTTAATGCACTCTAGTGTGCCCCATTAGCAAAAGATAAACTGTGCTTGCGAGTCAAACAAAGCTGTAAGCTGGCTATAACTCATTTTGTACAAATCTGTACTGCTGTGTGGCCTTGTAAGTAGGAGACCATATCCTTCGAAATTTTCTAAAAATTTAATATCACGACAAAGTCCTTTTAAAAAAAGGAAATTTAAATAACGAAATAAAAACACAGTTTGATTAATTTTTTAGTTCGAATAAAATATGAAACATCTGGCTTAATAGATGCAGTGATTTGTTTTAAAAACACAAGTAATGTATTTTAGTTAATAAAAGTATAATCACTCAAATAACATGATACAGATACATCGACATGTTTAATTTTAACATGTATAAGTAATTAGCAATGGTTGTTTTGAATGTTGTATTTATTCACTGGATTATTTAACCTCATGAAAAAAAATTATTAAAAAAATAAAACAGGCCTAGAGCTTTTAATGTTTCCATAAACCTAACTGTAACATTCAAAATTGGACATATTGTAAGTCTAACCATCTGAGGTGGTTGAGACCAAGACTTGACTCCTGGTCTGGTTATCATAGTTTCAAATTATCGTGGTTTTTTCGAAACAACCCCGTGCTAATGTCGGGGAGGTTGTTGGTCTCCTTCCTTTCCCCTGACTGTCTGAGCCAAGGGCCCCGTCTCTGAAGACCCTGCCACGGGAAAATAAAAGAAACTCACCTACCAGTTTGGCATCGAGCTCCTGAACGCCATCGACAGAACTTTAAAAAGCTCATCTGCTAACTTTTTGTCGAGCTTCCGCACGCCATCGACAGGACTTTAAAGCTTACTTGCTAACATGTTGTCAAGTTCCCACTCGCCATTGTCAGGACTACAAAAAAAAACCCGATCTGCTATCTTGTTGTCAAACACCTGCTCGCCATTGTCAAAACTGTAAGAAATCTCGCCTGCTATTTTGCTATGAATCTCCTGGTCAACATTGACAGGACTTTTAAAAAGCACACCTGATAACTTGTTGTCAAGCTCCTGCTCGCCATTGACAGAAATGCACAAAAGCTCACCTGCTAATTTGTTGTCAAGTTCACATTCGCCATTGACAGGACTGTAAAAAGCTAACCTGCTCTCGTGTTGTTAAGCTCCTGCTCGCCATTGACAGGCCTGTGAGGAAGCTCAACTACTATTTTCTTGTCGAGTTCCTGGACGTCATTAAAAGGACTTTTAAGAACCTCACCTGCCTTCTTGGAATCAACCTCCTGCTCCAACGTCAATGGGCGTGTGAAGGAGCTCGCCTGCTAGCTTGGCACCAAGCTCTTTCTTGGCGTCAACCTCTTGCTTGACATCTTTTGGAGTGTAAAGAGACTCACCTTAGCATGAAGCTCATGCTCGACGTCTATGGGCATGTAAATAAGCTCACCTGCTATCTTAGCATAAAGCCCCTGCTCGGCAATTACGGGAGTATAAAGAATCTCACTTGCTATCTTGGTGTCAAGTTCCCTACTCTACATCCATGGGAGTGTATGTGACTCACCTGCCATCTAAGTGTCAATCTACATCCATGGGAATGTATGTGACTCACCTGCCATCTTAGTGTCAATCTACATCCATGGGAGTGTATGAGACTCACCTGCCAGCTTGGCGTCCAGCTCACGCTCGCCGTCGACGACGGCGACCCCCAGGGCGGCGAGGAAGACCGCCACGTCGGGCGACACGTCGCTGAAGAAGGCGGGGAAGCCGCGCGCGGCGCAGTCGCGGGTGATGTCCCGCGCGCCCACCACCGACGTGTAGTCGGCGCGGCACGCGTGCTGCAGGCTGACGACGACGGGCGTCGACGGTGACCCCCCGCTCTTGCTGACGGCGCGCCGCAGGAAGTCCACTGACGGGAACAGCAGGTTGGAGCACGGGGTCACCAGCATGTAGTCCAACCCCGAGGAAGTCTGCGCACACACACACACCAGCGTTGCAACATAAACTATTCACGATATCTTCATACTTTTCGAATGAAACCTCTGAGAAATTTCCCTATGTATGACGTGTTCTCGGTAAACTGAGCACTTTCGAAAGCCCTGTTTGTGATCTACTTGTATCCACATCGTGTATTCTTACACCAAATGTAAATTTAACATTACCATGAACCTGATCACTTTATTAATATGTCGGTTAAGTTAAAATGTCAAAATATTAGAAAAGTAAATATTTTATACATGTGCTAATTTTTGAGGTAATATGCATTAAAACGACAGAAAGCAAAACAAATAATTTCAGTATTTATAAATTTTTACCGAACACTTTTAATTCAATCTCAAGACAAGGAACTATTTTCTTTCCGTCATTACCAACTTTGCTGGGCATATGCCACTGTATAAAACCAAGATAAATTAATTTAGTTATTTGCCACATTTTTTAAACAAAACACTTTAGATACAGCATTTAGAAAAGTAGCTATTTTCCTATGTCCTACCAACTTTACTGAGCTTATTCCAGCCAGTGACAAAGTTGAAACACACACATCAATGGGTATGGAAATTTCCAAATGTTTCTTTTATAAGTACTCAATTAATCGAATACCTGCTACAAACATCGTGGTTATTATACGGAATATAAGATAATCCAAATTTAAGTTTGACACTGGGACACTGCAGTGTAAATATATTGTTATCTCGAGATGTCAGAAGACAAGAGGTTAGGAAGTTGTGTTTTCAGGATAGCTCTCTCTCTCTCTCTCTCTCTCTCTCTCTCTCTCTCTCTCTCTCTTCGCCTTACAGTTCGGCGTACCACGGAAAGGGACCTATTTCACCATTGTGGGGATAATTCACTTATATCGTACTAAAAATGTAGTAACCACAAAGTGTTCGTTTAAAACTATTTCATAGTCCTCAAGCGGAAAACACTGCAGAGGCACATGAAACGTGGAATGTCTAGCAGCGCATAGCAGGGAATAATTTAATACGATTGTGGTGAAATTGTCCCCACTGGTCTAAGTAAAATTTCTTATTACGATGCAAAGAAGAGATATTATTGGCAAGTGTCCCTTCGCTTGTTAGCCATGGCACGTCTAGCAACGTATGGGAGGAACGATAGCGGGCAAGGCGTCCCCAATGGCCTAAATAACCTCTTACGATATACAGAATATAGATTATTGGCATGTGTTTATTGGCCGGAATTAAAGGGCGGGGGAAACTGGATATCCCCGAGAAAACCCGCTGACCAACGCACGATTCCCACTTGCAAAAATCCGGCAGCGATTCGGCAAGGGATTGAACCCGGTTCGCCTCAGTGAAAGGCCAGAAGTCTAACCGCTCAGCCACCGCGGTTCCCGCGAGTCGTTAGAGGTAGCATGGCTCAGTTGAGAGAGTTGCGAGAAGGAAGGAGTGAGTGGTTGGAGGCAGCAATGACTCAGCGAGGGGAGTTGTCGGCAGGTAGCATAGAGCGGTATAAGTAGCAATGAATCAGTTGGGGAGGTGATGCCAGGTAATGGTGATTGGTTAGAGGTAGCAGTGATGCAGCTGAGAGAAGTTGCGGACGGAGGTAGGAACCAATGACACAGCTGAGAGCGTTGCGGCCAGGTAGTGGTGAAGGTAGCAGTGACTCAGCTGTGACATGTGCGGCCAGGTAGAGAGTGAGTGGTTAGAGGTAGCCGCGACTCATCTGGGAGGGTTGCGCCTCCAGGCAGCGGCGAGCGGACAAAGACAGCGAGCAGTAACTCACGCGCTTGGCCTCCACGCTGACGGACGGCCTGGCGGTCCAGTAGAGCAGGAAGAGCAGCTCGACGGCGATGCCCACGATGATGCCCATCTCCACGCCCAGGCTCATGCAGGCCACCACGGTCACCAGCGCCGCCACCAGGTCCCTCTCTGAAACAGCGTCCGCACACGGTCAACAACTGCTCTAACCTCCCGTGTGACCCGTCACTATGCAGTAACACTTTCTTCCGCATCTGAGGTCGGGAAGAGCGGGAGCGATAAGTACGACACTGCCACGCGCATCAAGTGCGCCATCGCCTCTAAGCCTGGCGTGGAGTGTTCTCGTCGTGCTGCGTATACCTATGTTGTTTTTGATCATGCAATTTTAATGGTGGAAAGTCTATAGCAAGGTTCAAATGCAAAACCCATGAGTAGTTTGGCATGTATACGGTAAATATATTTTGATATACAGCGGTATGAAAAAGACGTTTTTAGCCCTTTTGGAGTACTCTGAAATGGTGTTTCTAATACGCGTGACGTCTTGAAAGCACTCAACAAAGTTCCTGGTGGAACCGGCGCTTTCCTCACCAAACCTCCCCTCCTGGTGGCCGATACCTATTAAAAGGTCTTACCAGGATCGCTTCTTCCTACTGTACGTTAACTCCCGCAAACAAAAGCTAGATCGGCTCTTTTGTTTCGCAGGGCGCCACCGGGAACCTTGAATTTTGAGTCCGTCGTACTAGTCCGAAAAGAATTTAAAACACAAAAGCTAAATACTTACAACACAATAAATTTAAACACTACCGCGCTCAACAGCCCTCGTCTTAAATACGTGTTATTTTCTTAGATCAGCAGACAGAACACACGTTGAATACTTTCGTGGAGAAACGAGTGTGAAAAGCAAGCTAGGCGGGAACCTTAAGATATGTCCCTGGTATAAATATTCGTAACGCCTCAAGGTCACGTCGGGCAGTAAGGAAGCATCACGATGGCGATGCAAAGTAGTATACACAAGCTCCGAGATTATTCCGTTTCCTTGAAACTTCAAACGGTGACTATAAGGTTTCCATACAAAAATCTGTTCAGAAAATATACAGCATTGCCGCTATAGTTTGAAACACTGTTTCACAGAAGAAATAAATATCGTGAACAGAGAGCTACTTAAAGCGATTTTCGCTATCTTTGACGCTTTTCAACGACCACATTTATGTTTCAATAACCAAATTTATAAATCGGCAACAAAATACCGACTTTCTTTTCTGTCAATACGAAAATATTCAAAGGTTTTTTAAAATTAGAATAGACATAACTGCTTAGAAAGGGACTCGTGTGACAAGTACCTGGCGCTTAAACTGTGCTGCAGAGTGTTTGAAATACATCTTTTTTTTAACGAAACTATTAAATGTGCGTCTAATGCGCTGACCTACGAAAATAACGCACACTTCAGACGACGCCTGCCGATTGCTTTCAAGACATCACGCAGATTGTAAACACCGTTTCAAAGCACTCCAACATTGCTTTTTTTTTTTTTTTTTTTTAAAGTCCTATATTTCAAAATATTGGGGTCAGATGTGTACGAACGTACTCGAGGAACCTGCTTTGAATCTTGCTGCAGAATTCTCACCAATAAGATGAAAGGGCGATCGCTTTAAGTTCCATTGGTACACGCAGCACGACGAGAACACCACACGCTAGTTGAGATCCGTGCGCGTAGCGTCGATGGCGCACTTGATGTGCGTGGCAGGGTCGCCCTTATCGGCTTAAAACGTGATAAACAGCGATAAAGGTTATCAAATGATTCTCTGTTATTGGATACGTGGTGACAGCCGAATTACGCGAAAATATTTCACAACTAGTTGTGCTTCAAAACACTTTATTTCAAATCCACTTTCGTGATTGGATGGATTCCGTACTACACATCTTTGTCTGCGCGAATCACATATATGTGGTAATGAACTTATCTAAGTTTTATTGGCCAGCCTAGTAGGAAATTATCTCAACACAGAGACACGCCATAAATAAGTAGAGACCTCAGAAATCCGCTAATTCATTTTGAGACAAGCTGTTATTCATAACACGTGTGTTGATATAACTTTAGCCATTGGTGCACGTGGTGTTTGACACCTCCTGGAGAACGCTGGCCCAATCGCCGCCTTCCACTGTGACAGCAGACAACCAGTGTGCATTTAATATCGGCATATTTGTACGTAAGACTATAGAGTCTAGCCCTGCAGGTCATTGAACTCGCGAATTTTTCCTGTCTCTGTGAATAAGAAAACGAAAACGGTTGGTACGCTCGTAGGGTATTGAAATCTATCATGTGCGGAAATCTTTTCGCGAGATTCGGGTGTCCCTGCTAATGACAACTATACGGCGTTAATAACTCGTGTAACCGCTGCTGCTGGATATAGTTTTCTCAAAATCTGAGGCTTTGCTAATTATAAAAAGCGTCGTTGGGACATGCTACACAAGTTTTCTGTCAATGGCAGAAGTCAGACGAGCGTACAACGTCTTAAAGTTTAGTCTGCAGACACCTATAACGCCCCAATTTCACAAAGCCTTTTCTCATAACTTGAGGCGTGAAGAACCCTCGGATTTATTCGGCGTCAAGCTAGATTTTGAAACATGTGTGCTCGTTTGTTTTAAGTTTACATTTGACCCGTAACAAGAGAAACAAGAAAAGCTCGCACGTTCAAGCGAGGCTGCGAGAGACTTCCAAAACTTGCAGTTTCTTGTGATCGGACCGTTCGTTTCCTCACAAGCCCTGCAGGACTGTGAAGCCAACAGTACTCACGTAGAAAGGTACCGAGCGAGTCATGGTTTATATATATGTATATATTCGAACAATTTTATTTACACAGTAATGAGGAATTTTTTAATTTCCAAGTGAATGAAAAATATATGACTCGAAATGTAGCAACGCTCTTAATCTCGCAATAGCTTTAAAGAAAAATAAAGCATATAATTTACGGCAAAAAAAACTGACAAACTTATGATTGCGCGATACGCATAATCTTTTAAATGAAAGCTGAGAGTACTTGTATGTTCCAGACGAGAAGAGCAACAAGATAAAATTTGTAGCATGGAGTTCAGCAAAATTTTAAAATAATTGCTGTGCCTTTCAGAAACCAATACTTAGGGCCAGTGACTTTTCGCGTAAAAATCGGAGCACACAGTAAACTTCAATACTATATACACACTTAAGCTGTTGTTATATCTCCATTGGCTGCTGGTGCCATGTCCGTCTTTGACCAAGCCACTCAGGACTAAGTAACTCCGACACTGAACCTTTGTAATTCGTGCGAAAACGGTTAACACGGGCCAGAACATTTTATAGCCAATCAAAGAAGCCGGACGACTCTACAGTGCCTTGGACTGTATCTTGTCTCGAAATCTTTTTGCGAAATATCACTGCCCCTACCAATACTGTAGCAGTAGGATAAGTTGTTCTCATTATGTGTATAGATTCCGGATTCTATAGCTCGCCTAGACCACCGAACTGAATAATTTGTGTTATCCCATTGAGCTCGTTCGTCTGACTAACCCTAACTCCAAGTTTGACATGTCTTTGTGAATCATTTCCTGCCATAACTTTAGATCTCTACAGTTTCGTAAGGAGTAGATAGGTTATTCCAAACCAAAGACAGGGGCTGGGGGCTGTGGCTCCTTGGCTCGGCTGCCATCTTTGATGATGTCACAGCCGCCATTTTGGATGACGTCACAGCTTCCATCTTGTTTTCATCGGTCATCTTCTTTCCGTCCACCGTCTTGTTTCCGGCCGTTATTTTGATTCTGCTCCCATTTTGTTTTCGCCAGCCATCTTGTTTCTGCCATCCGTCATCTTGGTAGGTGCGGCCGGCAGCCATGTTGATCGGTACAGTCCACCATCTTGGTAGGCATCTGCTGTAGTTCTCTCGCCGTCTGCTAGAGTGCACCACCAATCCATGTAATGTTGTTTACTGCTGCTATAGTGTGCCACTCTATTGCTCACCTTCATTCGACCCCGCCATCTTGTTTCCACTTGTCTTTTGTTTACATCGGCTGTTGGCAGGGGGAGCACCAATCGTTCGACCACCATATTTGTTTATGGAGATGCCAGCAAGAATTTACTGGTGTCGCTCTCGCTTGGCCGCCATGTTGGTTTCAGAGTTGGCCACCAGTGGCGCTGCTTTTTATTTTACTTTCGCAAAGCTCAAAATATCGTCCAGATGAGAGCGGGATCGGACTGCCGAACCTTGGGTCGTCATGCAGACGCCTTAGACCACTCGGCTATCAGGACATGTGTTGGTACGAGGGTTTGAAAAAAGTATCTATCATATGTATGGGGAAAAAAATATATTTAAAAACAATGTAAGTTTTTGTTGTCGTTATTATTCTAGAATAATAATCTTTTTTAGTAATTTTTTCTTTTTAAAAATGTCTTATATAAATTATGAAAATACGTATTTAAAAAATATAATTTAATTTTTATTATTTCATTTAGGTTACTGGAGTTGAGATTGCGAGCATGCATTGGACAGGCAGGGCAGTTGACCTTGTCAGAACAATCTCAAAACGATCAGACATCTAGGAATCGATGCATTTATAAATAATTAGAATTATTTTGTTTATATTAATTTTATTTATCATTAAAAAATGTATCGGAAAAATATTTTTTATGCGAAATCGGTTTATAAAATTTAAATTAAGTAAAGATTACACTTTCCCACGACACTTGGTGACATTTAAAAAAAGAAAATTCTCAGGGAAGGATGGAGATTTAAACTCACAACCCCTGGCACAGGAGTCGGGTACTAGAACCACTCAGCTACTTTAGGAATGATAAGGAGGCTTTCTTAAAATCTGCTTGAAAAGCCCCCAAACGAAGAGGAGGCCATTCTATTGTACAATTACAGAAAATTTTTAATGTATTACACATTGTGTTGTATATTTTTTCAATAAATGCATATATAACTCATGGCCACATTTTTTGGAGAGCCTTTTCCATTTAAATTCATCGTATTTACCATTTTGAAAACTTTTTAAAGGTAAATGTTGTATTAAAAACATTTCGTTATTTTCAGTCCAGGGTCTGTATCATATGTGCCTATGATTGAAAGTTTTAATATATTCTTTTTAAATAATTATGTACCATGCCACATTTTTTTCGCAAGTCGGATCGTAAGCAAGTGAATGTGTACAGGCATTTAGGTAGGCGAATATAATTTGCGAACTATTAGAAGCAGGCACGTGAAATTCGGTTTGCAAGTATCATTTCGAACTCCAGGAATGTATGCTTAAGCACATTATAACCACAGTGATTAGTCTATATATTTGCTTCATAGAGATGTTTTTAACGAAAACTGTTTATAACAGACTGGTTATGATATAGGGTTAATAAGAAAAAAATTATTAAATTTTTGTGTTTAAATTTATTAAAATATATTACTACAAATGTCTCAAAAATATTCATGTTCGTCCATGTAAAACGTGCATTCTTATACAAATCTCAGTCCTTCGTTAAACATGAAACCAACTACTCTGACATAAACTTCGTGTCGTCGTGCAGTAAGCTTGAAGGCAAAGTCCTTGCAGCAAAAGCGACGTTGATACGCCACTGAAAGTTCTGTAGATGATACACTAGCGGTCCCAGATGGTTCGGCTGTCATCACGTCGGAAGGAGCAGAAACCATGGATAAAGATGTCTTGGTGGAAAGAGATGTTGCTCCCGGTGATGAGTTCAATGGCCCATCGTTCATACTGGTCGCAGGCGATATTGGTAGAGGAGCAATTGGATCGGAATTACCATCCGTCACACCGCCGATGGTGGCGTAGCAGCAAGGAAACTCTGTTGCAGAACCAACACCATGATTTCGACGAGGCCTGTAGTTTAACTTTGCATGACCTAACATGTTTGCAGTAAGTATCGCTGCGATAAAAACAACAACCCCTTCCATAAGCATAGATATTTAATGAGGTCAGGATTGATCATAGAGCCATACATTTCAAGCTGTCTTGCGATGTGTTTTGTGCGAAAATACCTTGTCACAGTAGCTGCAGGGATAAGTTTATTTTCTGGTGGAGGTGACCCATACGAATAAGTCGATGGCGCTGCTGGTTCCTTGCACATGGCAGTCGACGATGGAGCTATTGTAGGCAGCCTACCCGAAGAAGTCGATGGCACTGCTGGTACCACACGCGTAGAAGTTCATGGCACGGCCGTAGATCCCATTAGCTCTGGAATGTCCAAAGACATCGCAGATACTGAATATGATGTCGACTGTAAAAGCTAGATGAGACGATCCGTACCTCCACACTTTTGTCGACGAACTGCTGATCCTCTACAAGGAGCCGCTATTTATACCGATATAAACACCCCCCCCCCCTTTTTTTNGACTGAAACAATATGGCGGACGGAAACAAGATGGTGGCTGTGGCGTCATCCAAGATGGCGGCTGTGACATTATCCAAGATTGCAGTTGAGCCAAGGAGCCAGAGATAATTTCGTGACATGATATCCTAGAGACCTGAAAAATTCGCGAGTTCAACGACCTGTAGGCTATGATCCATTGTCGTATGTAAATTCATGCAGATATCACTGTTCATTGGTTGCTTGTTTTATTAATTGAAGGCAGTCATTTGGTCTGCATTTTATTGTGTGTTTATTATTGGCTCATAGTTTTCCAGGAGGTGTAAACTAACGGGTGCACAATAGCATAAGCAACACAAACGTACGAGGTTTTGAATTCTGGCCTTTCCCGAAATGAAACCGCGAATTTTTCGGGTCTCTAGATATTAACTATAAATAAGTAAAAAATACCTTACCCCTTGAAAATTAACATTCACCAAAACTTTTTTTTTTTTTAGCATAAACAGAATAATTTTAACTCAAAATATTTTATACAACAAATTTCCAAAAGTTATTTCAGCGCAAAGTTTGGTTTCAGTTAACCCTTTCTTTCCCCGTTTCCACGAGAGAGGACGTTTTGCACATGAAGGATATTTATGGTCTGCCCTGTACACAAGGAATACGTGGCCGGTGATCTGAGCGTCTTCCGTGTGAATGGCGAATAGTAACATCAACGAACACGCAGTACGCTTTTCTCTGGTTGATAAAAGCACGTCCATACAAGTACAGTGCACAGTATACAATTTAAAAATTGCAACACTTTAGCTATGATATTTTATTGTTTACTTAAATCACAGGAATGTCATGTTGCAATTTTTTTTTTTTTTAATCTGGCGATTAGTTTTACTTGTAGCCATTTTGATCACACATTTTATCTTAAATGTTAAAACGGAAATGCGAGCGAACCATAAAATAGATTTCCAATAACTATATTTCATGCTGTTCTAATGACATGGAAATCATTTTGAACTTGGCCTAACGTATTAATTTTTTACGACTTCGAGAATTGTGGGGGAAATGTATAAATTAAAAATTTGTTTAGTTCTTTTAATTTTGGTTCTTAAATATAATTTTTCTCCATAGTCATACTTTTCTTTTCTCAGACTATTGTTTAATCACATATCGAAAAATAATGTAATGCACAAAAAAATATTGTTGCAGACTTTTTTTGGGTAAAATATTATTTTCGGATAGTAGTTCTAGGCACTTTAACTGCTTTAAAATTGGTAAATATTCGCGAAAACGTTTTAAGTCGACATACTTTCCAAAAACACACTAGCTGCTTGATCATTTTCTGATTGGATGGTCCAGATTCGTGTCGGCTTAGTACTCAGCAGACCAATCACAAACGTTAAGATTCAGAGTATGAGAATCAACGTTGGTCCAGGGAAATATGATGATAGCTTCATAGAAGCATGACAGCCGATAATAAAAGAGAATTGTCGGACATATCTATAGTACGTATACATCTAGGAGGCAGTCAAATAGCCCCGCGATAAACTACCGAACCTCAGCTTTCCGTTCATTGGCTGCTGCCCCGGCGTGTAGCTAGTTTTACATCAGGCCAGGTGGCACGGGATTCGGTACTTTCTTCTTTGCAGGTCTGTTATTGGCAGGGGCAGTGATATTTCGCGAAAAGATTTCGAGACAAGATACAGTCCAAAGCACTGTAGGGTCGTCCAGCTTCTTTGATTGGCTAACAAATGTTCTGGCCCGTGTTAACCGTTTGCGCACGAATCACGAAGGTTCAGTGTCGGAGTTACTTAGTCCTGAGTGGCTTGGTCGAAGACGGACATGGCACCAGCAGCCAATGGAGGTGTAACAATAGCTGAGGTGTGTATGTAGTATTGAAGTCTACTGTGTGCTCCGATTTTTACGCGAAAAGTCACTGGCTCTAGTTATTGGCAGGGGTTGTGAAATTTCGAGAAAATATTTCAAGACAGGTTATATTTCAAAGCGCTTTAGGGTCGTTTACCTATCTTGATTGGCCGGATTACTGACGCGTGTTATCTGTTTGCAAACGAATCACGTAGGAGCCGCGCCAATGTTGCCGAATTCTGAGTGGCCGGGTCCGATATGAAAACGCCTTCTCAAGCAGACAGCAACCAATGGCAATAGACACACTGCTATTGGGTGCGTACAGTATTGAAGTCTATCGTGTACTCGTATTGTTTCGCGAAAAAACACTCACTAACTCAAGTTACTGGTTCAGAGTTCACCTGGGCGTGTCTAACAAAGTGCGATCTAATTTGCGAGCATAACAGGAATATACATGTTTTTGGAGTCTAGCTTGTCCTATAATGAAATCGGNAAAGTGCGATCTAATTTGCGAGCATAACAGGAATATACATGTTTTTGGAGTCTAGCTTGTCCTATAATGAAATCGCGAAATTTTACAATCCCTAGCCACAGAGCACTTAAGAATGCAGAGACGAAACAGCTTGTTATACTGCAAACTCCAGCAGCATACGCCAGTAANCTAGCCACAGAGCACTTAAGAATGCAGAGACGAAACAGCTTGTTATACTGCAAACTCCAGCAGCATACGCCAGTAAAATTGCCAATCAGCGCCTGGTAACCTACACGCCACGTGACCACAAGCCGAACCAACAGGCAGCTTTCTCTTTCAGCACGCGGCGGCCAGTCAGACCGCTCCCAGAACCTCGCCCAGCCAATCAGAGAGCGGGTACGATCACACATAAAAAACCGCCACTCCATTTCGCTACCGTATACTTATCTACTAAGTGCCATAGCCGTAGTCCTCCTTTCTTGGTTACTTCAAACTTCTCTGAAGCCCTGCCAAAGTTCTGCTTCCAGGATATTCCTCCGCCTCGTGCAAACAAAAGCTTTGCCAAGTTTAGAAGATTACACCAAAAGAGACGACGCACTGCATTAGTTTGCGCTCAGTTAAATAACTTTTTGCGTGAAAACTATTCCGTACCAGGCATTACCAACACAACTATTTTCTCACTGTTTAGTTTTAGTATTTATTATAAACTGAAGAGCCAAAAAAAAAACTCGTACACCTGCCTAATATCGTGCAGGGCCCCCCCGAGAACTCAGAAGTGCCGCAAGACGACATGCATGGACTCGACTAATGTCTGAAGGTATGCTCGTGAAATGGTCGGTACGCGAACATCCAAATGTTATCGCTACCTCGGAGATGCCATGTCCCATCTCTCGTGCGCCGACTACAACACCACGGGCAAACTCACTTAAATCTTGGTAACCTGCCATTGTAGCAGCAGTAACCGATCTAGCTGCCGACCGCATCGCGTTACTCTCATTGGTTCCATGCCTCTGTTATTTTCATACGCACGACTATACCAGTTTTTTCGGCTCTTCAGTGTAAATTAAACATTATAATTTAGAAATTAAATATAATTAAAAGATAAATTTAACCGAAAATAAAGACAATTTCATGCTAACGGGAGTATAAAACGCTTGTGATGTACGACGTGTTTAGGAAATCGCCAAGCGCGTCGAGCGTGACGTGATTTTACAAGGGTTCGATTCGAAAAGTTTGAAGAAACCTAGAATAGACCATATGCATTCGTTGGTGTGATACAATAAAGTGCAGAAACGCATGCTCACTGGCTGTCTTCCACAGTTTGGGCACCAGGGATATCTCCACCATGAAGATGACAGCGCACAGTATCACCGCCGACAGCGTCGCCTTGGGTATGTAGTAGAAGTACGGCGTGAGCAGGTTCAGCGCCAGGATCACCAGGACACCTGCCAACAACATCGGGATCGCGCCTGTTGAAACACGCACCGCACAGTAGCACGAAACACTAAAAGTTACCAGGGGCAGCGGTGGCGTAGTGGCCAGGGCGCTCGCCTCCCACCACGGCGATCCGGGCTCGATCCCCGGNTACGACGTTACGTGGTCCCTTCCTCGGCAAGGCAGCCAGTCCGTTGTCTTGGGAATATTGCCGCATCTAAGTGAGGTGTGTGTGGTTGTTGGCACACTGAAGGGGCAGCGGTGGCGCAGTGGCCAGGGCACTCGCCTCCCACCACGGCGATCCGGGTTCGATCCCCGGTGGGTTCACTCCCGGATTTTCGTATGTGGGAATCGCGCTGGACGATGCCGCTTGCCGGCGGGTTTTCTCGGGGTACTTCCGTTTCCCCCGCCCTTGCATTCCAGCTTTGCTCCATTCTAGGGTCTCATTTCATGTCATGCTCGGGGATGACGGTCACCTACGGGTCCCAGCTGGAAAGACCGTCACTCGGAGGGTGTTGCCTTGCCCTGGATGCACTCCCCACACGCCATTATTATTATTACTCAAAGTTACCGCGCAGCATTGCTGTAAACTGGCGTTGCTTGGTAATATGCATAGAGACCTGAAAAAATTCGCGAGTTCGACGACCTGTAGACTATACTCCATCGTCGTATGTAAAATCAATCAATCAGTGTTCGTTGGTTGCTTGTTGTATTAGCGGACTACGACAAGATTCGATCTGCATTTGACTGTGCATTTATTATTGGCTCAGAGTTGTCCAGGAGGTGTGAACTAACGGGTGGACCAATAGCATTAGCAATACAAACGTATGAGGTTTCTAATTCTAGCTTGTCCCGAAATGAAAACGCGGATTTTCAGGTCTCTAACTATAGAGAGTAATTTACAGAATTTTTTTAATGCTGTTCTTGCAAAGGATCAGAGGACGGCAGCAGTGTATTTAAAATGTTTAATATGAATTGCCCACGTGATTATGGTATTTCTTCATAAAATTACCTCAAAACAACAATTATGGTTGTTAAAAGTTACCCCAACATGTACAAAGTAGCTCCCAGTTTACGGTACGATTGCATAACCCCAGCATTTTAGACCCGTGATCATCACCCTGCAAATCCGAATCCAGATCTTAAGCATGTAAGAATTCGTTGGTTGTCCGGTGGGTTTTCTCGGCGTACTTCCGTTTACCCCACAATATGCATGCCATCATCTCTCAACCCAAAAATCGTCCCATCTCATCAGGGTATAATTAGGTTCATCCCTCGATTAGAGCAATCGAATTCACTAAGCGTCGACTTCATCTCCATCATCCATCGTGACTTCGCCCAAAAAAATGCATTATTTTATATTTGCACGAAATACCGCTCAACTTGCAGATGTTACTTTTAAGTACTCTTTCCTCTAATAAAAGTTTTTTTAATCGCATAATTTTTACAAAAAGGCATTCCAAGATAACACACTAGTGCTTCATTTTAAGGTTTGCTTAGCGAAATTTATTTTACGAAACATCATAAACTGCTAAATACAAAAATTATGCAATTATTTTCTTATTTTGAGTAATTCTTAAAAAATTTGCAAAAATATTTTATGGCGCGATTTTTTGAAGTAGCACATAGTTCTTTTTAGACAGTCTTAATTATCTCATTTAGGTGAGTGAGTTAGTTGCTATTATTTGTTCTTCCCAAAAAACGCTATGATTGTGATTTTGACATGCTGCTATAGAAAAATCGTGCAGCGATCGCCCTACCTCATCGAGGTATCAGGTGCGGTTTTCAATTAGGGCAGCCATATCCTCTAAGAGTCGGTCTCCTAAGACATGTTACCCTGTCGACTTTTTTTTTTGTTTTCGGGTGTACTTTCCACACCCCGGTCACTTCCCACATGAACTCACACATTCTGTATAGACCACCATGGCTTTGTCTTTATACCCTCTTGATTTACGCTATAATTTCTCCTGCCTAGCGTTGCAAAAGAGGAGATCTTTGGTCTGACAAGTACTTACGATTTCATTCAATAACTAGAGACCGGAAAAATTCGCGAGTTCAATGACCTACAAGCTAGACTCTGCAGTCTTACGTACAAATATGCCGATATAAACTGCACATTGGTTGTTTGCTGACACAGTGGAAGGCAGAGATTGGGCCAGCGTTCTCCAGGTGGTGTCAAACACCGTGGGCACCGATGGCTAAAGTTATATCAACACACGTGTTATGAATTGCAGCTTCTCTCAAAATGAATTAGCGAATTTCTCAGGTCTCTATTAATAACGTTTAGGATGGAACTTATCAGAAGTCTGTGCTGGTGCTGGCTTCTGACTTTGTACAGCACGGACCATGATTTCACCTTCTCTGCGGCACGTCATACGCGAACGAGTATGCTCAGGCTAATGCGCTAAGGGGTGGGTTGAGGACGAGAAGCTAATGAAGTTCGAGATATTCGCCTTCGACCTCGGGTCGTGCACTCACCGGTGTAGATGCCTGCTAGAGGGGTGCGCACTCCGCTGGCGTGACTGACGGCGCTTCGAGAGATCGCCCCCGTCACTGGCATCGACTGCATGAACGACCCCACCACGTTGCAAAGCCCGAGAGTCACCATCTCCTGGGTCGCGTCCAGTACCTTCCCCGTAGCTGAGGAACACACACAGACATGTCATTACACACTCGGGAGAGACAGAGAGAGAGAGAGATAGAGAGAGAGATAGAGAGAGAGAGAGTGGGGAGATTTGAGCGGCTCTTAACAGCGAGGTCTTGAGAGCCGATGAGGGTAAAATGAGGTGAGTATGGAGCAGTGCCGGAATGAAAGGGCGGGGGAAACTGTAAATCCCCGAGAAGAACCGCCGACCAGCAGCACCGTCCGGCACGATTCCCACTTCCGGGAGTGACCTGACTGGGGATTGACCCCGGTTCGCCTTGGTGGGAGGCAAGCAGACTAACCGCTCAGCCACCGCGGCCCCAGAGAGAGAGAGAGAGAGAGAGAGAGAGAGAGAGAGANTTTTCTGCGAAAAGATTGTAGGAAAAGTTGTGTTCCAAAAAAACTATAGTTCAGAACCACTTTGGTGATTGGATCATTTGAATTGTCACGCGTCTTATCTGTCTGCCCGCGAATCACGGCCAGTTATCGGAAAATAACTTAATTCTGATCGGCTCACTCATATAGCAGACTCTCTTCACACAAAGATAAGCAATCAATGAAGGGTCGCTGAGCAGTTAGCCTGCTCGCCTCCCATCAAGGCGAACCAGGGGTAACTCTCCGGCCGGGTCACT